>JAZGTJ010006920.1:0-10313 GCA_036877575.1 Botia almorhae
TAAAATTATATTTAAAATTATACTATTTTATGACAGCAACAAACATGGCTCATCCAGTCTGATCCGAGTCTTCCAATCTCATCCCCACAAAAACTTTCCCCAGTTCTCAATACCGACAGAAACCACAAAACAGACAACATACAGTACATACAGTACACATTTACAGTAACATACAGTACATCATTTTCATCTGAGTCTCATGGTTCTAGCAACAACACTATGATGTAATTTAGCTATAGGGTCAGAGGCATGTTTGGTCCTGCATGTAACTGTCTGGGTTTGGTTGGGCAGGGCACGCTGCAGAAGTTCGTGGACGATCTGTTTGAGACCGTGTTCAGCACGGCTCACCGTGGCAGCGCGCTTCCACTGGCCATTAAATACATGTTTGATTTCCTGGACGAGCAGGCAGATAAACGACAGATCACCGACCCGGACGTACGGCACACCTGGAAGAGCAACTGGTGAGATACCGGGCACTTCCTGTCTTTGACCTCACTTCCTGTAGAATCCTCTGTCTGTGTTGTGAAGCTCTACTGGGTTGGCAGCTCAGTTGCAGTTTAATGAATGCAGGAAGCTGTCAATGCAATTGAGAAATAATGTGTTTTAGTAGAATTCAAGACTAGCCACAATCACTAAAAAGCTTTCAGGTTTATTTTTGGACGTGATCACATTTCTCTCTCTCTCTCTCTCTCTCTCTCTCTCTCTCTCTCAGCCTTCCCCTGCGGTTTTGGGTCAATGTGATCAAGAACCCTCAGTTTGTCTTTGACATCCACAAGAACAGCATTACAGATGCTTGTCTGTCTGTGGTGGCTCAGACCTTCATGGACTCCTGCTCGACGTCTGAACATCGCCTGGGCAAAGACTCTCCCTCCAACAAGCTGCTCTATGCTAAAGACATCCCCAACTACAAGAGCTGGGTGGAGAGGTGAGGGCGGGCCATGATGACATGTTATCAAAGATAAAGGATCTGATTGGTGTAGCCTAGTGATGCAAGAGGAGGGGTTGTAGGTTCGAACCCAACAAGGATACCAACGCTTAAGCCCACTTTCTACTTAACAAGTGTGCTGTAAACATTGTCAAAACAGTAACTTTCATGAAGTCACATGAAATTATAATTGTGTTTATTACAAATTATTTATCGGTGCAAGTCATTATTTTTTAAATTCACGTGCCTTCATAATTAATAAGATTAATCTCCTCTCAGTCACGTTTATGTCAGTGAGACTCCCATTAGATACTTTTACATTTAATTTGTAACTTATGACCAGTGTATATGTTTGTGTTTATAAGCTGTTTATTATAAGCAGGGTATATGTCTGTGTTTATAACCTGTTTATTATAACCAGGGTATATGTCTGTGTTTTCAAGATATTACCGCGATATCAGTAAGATGCCGAGTATTAGCGATCAGGACATGGACGCCTATCTGGTAGAGCAGTCTCGTCTCCACGGCAACGAGTTCAACACACTGAGCGCACTCAGTGAACTGTACTTCTACATCAACAAGTACAAGGAAGAGGTGAGACATGTGACTAAAACTTTTATTATAATAGTCAACAGTCTCTCAAAGACTGTAAAGTATTTTGTATAGAATACAGTTTAACGATGGCAAACTAAACTCATAATGTGTATGCAAGTACTCAACTTCTAAGGGTGTCACTTCGGTTTGCTTTAGAACAAAACTGTGTGTGAACAGAAGCACGTTTAGCGCTACAAAACAGGATAGTCAATCCCTTATGAAAATGAACCATAGTTTTACTACAGTTTACACCATGGTTACTATAGTTAAGCTATGGTAACCACAAATTTAACCATGGTTTTGCTATAGCAACCATGATTTTACCCTGGTATTTGTGATCATATAAATCTGAATCAGTGCGCCAGTAAACCGTGGCTGCTACACTTTTACTGTATTAAAACCATTTAATACACCATAATAACCATTAATGACCATGGTTAATTTTTGTAAGGGATCAGATTTTGCCACTGTGTCAACACAGCCATGAATTCCTCAGTGTGTCTTGACTTGTGACTGGTAGTGTAGGTCAGACTATCACTAGTTTAAAGATGTGCGTGAGATTCAAATTGCACATGTTGTTTCTGTATTAGTGGTTTGATCTTGATGAATGTGTACTGCAGTATCTGATGAGCTCGTTTATCATTGTCATTATGAGCTCTGCTGAGCGTCTCCAGCTCTCATGCTCAGAACCATGTAGAATATTGAATTATTACACGGGTTCGACCCTCAGTTAATGGCCCTTGCCTCTCTCTCCTCCTCTCTCTCTCTCTCTCTCTCTCTCTCTCTCTTCCCCTCTCTGTCCCTCTCTCTTTCTCTCTGTCTCTCGTACAGATTCTGACAGCACTGGACAGAGACGGCTATTGCCGCAAACACAAGCTACGACACAAACTGGAACAAGCCATTAACCTGATGTCTGGCAGCAGCTGAGGGTGGTGAATGATTGGACGGGAGGGGAGGTGGAGCGTGCGGGGGTGGGGGAGGGTTGACACGCAATCTGACAGACTGATTCATGGTAGAACATCCACAGCTTGTGCTAGCATACGGTGAGGCTAAAACACTGGACAATCAACTTTAAAGGAACCACAGCACAGCATATGAAGCCCAACGTTTATTCTGGACCAGAACCTGTACGCCCAAGCGCCCTCACTCCCTAATGCCTCAGCTTGGCTCGGCAGGCTTTCACACACCAATCGCATCGAAGCAACTGCCTAACAGACTTTATCAGACGCAAACTACTGTGGATCAGAAACATTCCAATGAGAAAGATGCACGTTCTGCCTTGGAAATTCTGCTAAATTGCCAAGATCAAACAAAAGCTCGCTTTGATCCAGGGAGAGAAACAACGGAGGTATTTTGATAAACATGAGAATGACAGATGCAACGGGCGGTTCCTCAGAAAACAGATTCATACCGACCTCCAAGAGAAGCCTCAGCATTTCAGAAACGATCATGCGCAGAGCTCTGAAGATGACACGCCAGAATGAATCCAGTGATGGAGACCAAACGCCGAGGAGAAATGCATTATGGGTAGTGTTGAGGCTAGGCAGAATGGGAGGAACCTTCACCTCCTCGTCTTGAAAATGCCATAGACGTATAAAAGCGCCTTTTTCTGTCTTTTATTCTCTCTCTTTATTGCGATTCTGGGGCCAAATGGACCTCTTCTCGAGAAGAGGTGTGGATCAGCATCTTTTGAACATTTCTGTTGCATCTGGAAATGACACTCGAACCCGTGCAGAAATTCCTGGGATAGGCCCTGCTCCTGATTCGGGGGCCTTTTCCTCCCTCGTACCCTCCTGCGCTCTTTGCTTTTTTGTACACCGCTGTGTTACTGTGAGGTTTGGAGTGTTTACTCAGATTTTTGTGGTCCCTCTTCAAGGTTGTGTCAATGAGGACCAAGTGTTGTCCCTCGATCAGGCATCTTTAATGTAGAAAATCCAACTAGAGCAATAACTCTTCAAAATGACCTGCAAGCCATGAGTTTAAGTTCCCTGTATGTTCAAATTCTCCGTCCTGACACTAAATTCCCAGACTCATGCAGTTGTTCCTTTTATTTTACTCATTTTCTGGTTGTTCTGTCAAAACAACAGCCAAAACGTGTTCACAATGCCAAGCACAACGAAGGGGTGACTGTTCTAATCACTGATTGTTTTAATCGCCGTTTCAACAGGCCGATGCAATTTTTTGACATTGTCGAGTAACTGTAGAATTCCACAGTTGGAGTTCGCAAATCTCGTTCTTGCAAAGTTTCTCAGTCGTCCACGTTAACTTAATCGTGAACCCGGGTGAAGTTTTTGCTTCATTGAATATGAAGATTGTGTCGAATCTGTCTGTATACACAAACAACAAGGCCTTAAGTCATATCCTCTTAATCTGGTGTGCGTTTTGTCACCTCTGTGAAAGCAGCTCTGCCCTCTGCTGCCACGGAGGTGAACTGCAAGCTTTCGGTTTTATTCCAGGTACTCTAGGTGGGCGCTCGAATTGTGATGCGTAATTTGAAAATACTCTCAGCTGTTTTCTATTGCTTGCTGTATGTGGTTCTGAGTTCTGCCCCGTCTAACCGCGCATCGATTGTGTTTTTCAGTAAATTCACCGAATGTACAGCATGAATAACAGCATATCCTGAGAAATTTCTACATTACACGTGCTCCGCTTTTAAACATGACGTACCTTCAGAAGATTACAGCCAGGACTGCAGGGAGATCCGTTTGCTTTCAACATAGTCTTGAAAAATACATTAATCCTTGTTTTAGACATTACCAAGGTCATTCCAGGCCAAAAAAACACTCCCACCAAAGCATTCATTATATAAGAGATCATAAAAACAGTCGGGAAATCCATGGAGGCCTTATTTATGCTTTGAGTTTGAATGTAGATATTCAATGATCATCAAGCTCTGAACAGAATCCCCAGAATTGTGTTTTCTTTTAACCATTAGTTGAAGTAATACCTTTAAGTACAGTACATTGATCGATTTTGCCCTATTTCCCCAAAGTTTGTCTTATTGGATTTTTTTTGATGCTCAGAACTGCTGACGATCGCCTTCACAAAAACTTCAGCAGCTAATTTTTTTTTACAGAAGAGATGCATTGCAGAGCTATTAAATAATAGTTAAATAGTCTTTAAGTGTGTATCTGGATATGAAAAACTACAGCATTTAATTGAATGCAAGTAAATCTTGGCGTGGATTGCTGCATGGATTTGAGTATTCCGGGGAAAGTTGACACACACGATAAGATGATAAAGTGAGATATTTTCACTCAGATTAGCTCGGACTGGATATGACATCATCAAAAGCTTTTTCAAAAGCCACGTTTTAGTCGTCTCAAGGCTAAATTATGAGGGCCGGTTGTTTTGAACTAACTGTGGGACTCATTAACATACGAAATGTGATGATAATTAATTAGTACCCTTTTGAACATTTCCATCGTTTGTGTTTTTATGCTGTTTTTTGGGGGGGGATGAGGTCAGCTCGTGAATCTGGCTCATCTTTGGCATTTCAACCTCTTGCAACACGATACATCAGGAAGAATGCCTGTTTGCAAAAGCTGCGCAGTCAGCCACGCAGGTGCGGTCTGGACAGACCCCTCTGATCATAAATCTGTACATCATAAATCTACTTAAAACAGCAAGTGAAAAATAAACAGCAGTGGTTAAATGTTGATTTAGCACCTCTCGAAACCACATCGTCAGGTTTACATCAGATTTTCTATACTGTGAGTTAAGCCAAACGTACTGTGGGGAAATTAATTCAGATCGGTTACGTACATACTGCCTGTAAGAGAACTCTGACTATAGTTAAGTGCAACTGCCCACCAGGGTGTATTCAGATAGACCGGTCAGCAGACAGCCAGCGCTAATGACGCCTCGGCTGTTAGCCATATATCCGAAATCGCTTTTGTTTTCATACAGCAGAACTCAGAGCCAAACGAGGCGCTTTGCGGTTTGTTTTCGTCACGTGGTGAAACGGCATATTATTATTATTAAAAGCACCTGTAACTTGTGAGAAAGAGGGAAGGGCGAGTGAAAAAATTACTGTGGTGTTTTTTCAGTAGATACAGTAGAAGAAAATGTCTGTTTTAGATCCATAACTACATTTCAGTCAGTGTTGTACTTATAAAAGAAGAAAAAAAAACATTTTGTCTCAGATGAATTACTTCTAATTTATTTGTCGTTTGTCTCTTTATCCCAAATGTTTTAATCAATTTTATTGTAACAGACTTGTTTACAGTATCAAAAATATATGGAGTTTATTAACGTGTCTGATGAGCTTTTGTGATTGGCTGGTTGATTGAATGACCGGCCGTTGGGCACTTGCTTTGCCTAGTCCTTAATTCTATATAAATATATAAATATATTTTGTATAATTATTGGACTGAATTTTTTTTTTATTTAGTTTAAATTATTGTTTTAATTTGTTACGTTTGTTTGAGGGAGGGGCGAGAATGAGTCTGACGCTGGTTGCAATGAAGTGTTTTGTATATATTTGCACCTTTTTTTTTACTCCGTACGAGGTTTTTGAAAGATTGGATTCTAACGTTGTTTTTTATTTAGCTTTTGTTTTGTTTCGTTTCGTTTTTTTGTTTTTCATTTGCTAATTAAAAGAAATGTGGAAGATGCTGTATATTTCTTGAATGTTTGTTTGTTTGTTTGTTTTTTGTATATATAATCATCTGCAAGGACTATTTTGTCTCAAGAGCTTGATGTTTTCATTCAAATAAAGACAAGTGTCTTGGTGAAATCGACACGAATCGCACCTGTCGTCAACAAACTAACACAGCCATATTTTTTTCATCGCGCACGTGCAAAATAAAAGATGGAAATATACTGACTCGGAAACAAACACGGCTAGCTATAACGTGTGGTGGCATCGCTGTACAAGACAGTATTTCGTCTGCAGAATCACTTCGTAATTGTAAATGAACTTTTAAGCAGTTACTTAAATTGTTCCCTAATGAGAAGTAGTTGTGCAAGACATTAAGCACACAATTTAGTTTGATTACCACCTGTGGACTTGTATATCAGAACAGAGCGATAGATGAAAGACATTACTTAACCAAACACAATGAGTTCTCAGGTTTAAGTCAATGTGGAGTCTACGGTAAAAAAAACAAAAAAAACCCAGCTATATAACAAAATCCTTGCAATGCAAAACATGTATGTGTTTATATGTATTTGCATAATAAATCCCTAGGATTGTATGCCGACAATATAAAGTGCAAGTCTTGTATCCTGTTTCCATTAATCCATTTTTAATCATCTAGTTTTTCACCTAGATTACTGTCGTCTAGTAATTAGTTACCTAGAACCTATATTACTATCACCTAGCAATCAAACAGTTTAGTTCTTTAGTTCCTATAAAATGGTAGTGCAATGCGATATTTTAAGTACAAATATTCTAAGTAGTTTCATTTTTTTATGTTTTTATAGAAGTTATACAAGAATGAGCAAAATGCGCATTTACAATTGTATCACGTCACACTGCAGGGCATGTCAAACTGCCAAAAATATTGCATGACAACTACGCATATGTTTAATTAACAGATGTATAGAGCTGATTTGTACCAATAAGTTTTCACTGTGGGCAGGGCAGCCCAGCCCCGGACGGCAGTGCAAACCAAGTGACTGACAAAGTGTTGTCGCATGTCGCTTTGTTGCTGCATCGCATTGCATCATTTTGCTCTTGCATCACCCTCGGTCACTGTCACCTACATTGTTCAACAATCCCAACTCTCTTTAAAAATTAAAACCCTTAATTGCTCAATAGTCACTGCTAATTGCTGTCGGTAAAAGTGCGTGTGGAGTAAATGTGACTTGTGTTAAGCGTGTAACCTTACGACGCATGCTAATAGACTCACGTTGAAGTTGTCTTGTTTGCGTCTCCATTTAATTAGAACTGATTAGATCAAAGACATTTAGCCATCGGGCGAGATCTAAAGCCGTACAGACGGAGAACTCCATCTTTAGGTAATTATAAAATAACAGGTAGCACGTTATAAATATTCATACAGTCATTTACATTTTTATGGCTTATCCAGCCCCAGTTTTTTGGGGGGTGAAGTCAGATTAACAAGATTCAGTGTACATTCTTTAGCCCACAGGGATATAACACAGATTTTATATAACAGGTTTTTCATAACGCAAACTTTTATCAGTTGACTCGATATCTCTGATCACTTTCATTTTGAGATAAAAATGCTTCTGTTTTGAGCTGCAATCTGTAACGTTTGACTCTCTGTCGCCATCTCTGTTTGTAACGCCAAATTGCAGGTTACATATTCGGGAGACGCTTTTATCCAAAGCGACGTTCAGTGTATTCAACGACACATTTGATCAGTATGTGTGTTCACTGGGAAACAAACCTACACCCTCTGTGTTGCAAACGCAATGCGCTACCAGTTGAGCTACAGGAGCACACAGTTTTCTTTACACGTTGAATAAAGGATCAAATAAAGCCAAACTGACATTTCTCTGAAAATCAGAGCTCAGATCATAAATTACTATTATGAGCTTGAATGAGGTAAGATAAAGAAACTGTTTTGAACACTGATCTGTCATGTATTTGCTCAATAATTAACTTTTTTTTTTCAAACCTAGCCTTCACCTTAGAATGAGAGTCAGTCGAATTGTCACCCAGTATGTTAATACAATGCGTCGTACAATGTGTCATCCAAAATTCTGGAACGTGGGTGAAGAACATGTCTGGATCGCAAGAATTTTGTAATGGACCACAAAAACGAAAGGTTAAGAACCCCGGATTTAAAATAACATTACAGTGCTCTGAATAAATTTACAGCATATTGCTTTCAAGATATTTCTCTGTCGTTTCAGTAAAACTTAATATCAACCGTTTTGACATTCATTAAAAGAACATGTCGTTCTTGGAAGCACGAGTTAGGTCCAATTATTCGATGACCAGCACTGTCTCCTGTTTGTGAGATGCATCAATCTGTCTGCTCATCTGCTGTAAACATGTTCCATCATTTGTTTGCAAATAAGTGGCATGTCTCCTTGTCTTTCAGCTGGCTGAGGTTATACAACAGAAAATGCAGCAGTGGTAGAACATGGATGCTGTGGAGAGGTGCAACATCTGAAGGGATAGACGGCAAGAGAGAGCGGAAACGCTGCTCCACACACACAAAAAAGGATTACAAAAACAGAACGGGGAAAAGCACACAGGCAATAGGCAGGACGCCTCTGGGGTGTGAGTCTTATAAATAAATAATGCATAGTGATGGGAGGGGCTCATTAAGACCGCTCTCTCAATTCTAAGGGGACATGAAATGTGTTCTCGCATTGCATGACTACACAACAGTATGACACGCAGTTTGTCTTAAAAACATACCTACTGCATTCAGATCAGTCTATGAATGTATGCAGTTTTATGTCTTGTGTATTTCCTCTTAACACAGGAAGTTTGGGTGGGACCTCACCCCCTTTAAAATGTTGGCTTTACATAACAGCTAACATCTGCTAAATGTTGACATTGACACCTCAAACCATGTGACTTCGTGAAGTTTTGTTATTACTCCTAATTTCACTTGCTAGATGATGAAACTGGCAAAGAATCCCATGAATGTTCATCGAATGAAGGACCGGAGTCATATCTAGGGACCAGAATATCGCCAAGACTTGGTTGGGCTCCAGAATTACAGAACATTGGCATCATGACAAGTTAAGTTTTGCAAAGGCAAGCACTCATGTTTTCTTTAAAAAATGAAATGTCTTGTTACGCTAAAGGTGATAAAAGACCTTTTCAGGAGATGAGATGAAGGAATTGTGGAAGATGCTGAGAGCACAGTATCTACCATTTTGTCTTCCTCTTCTGTCATCAAACCTTGTGTGGCTTGAATATTCTGACAAAAACTAGAGCCAAATGCCTTTTTCCACTCCCTGCTTTCCTGAAGTGTTTAGGAGCAAGTCTTTTGAGCTCACAGGAGTAGATATAATGTTGATAAATTATTCAAAAAACACTCGCAGTCATGTGATCGAAGCAACTGGAGTGACCAGGAGGAGAAAAAAAAACACATGACCTTATTTATAATCTGAATCTGTGCTCTTTTCCAAAGACGCATTTTAAATATATTTCCTGCCCTCGCATCCCTCCACTGCTAAATTTCAAACCATACAGACCAATCAGAACAGACGAGGTCAGAGACTCTTCTCCTATGCACTCCATCATGGGAAGTATAATTTAAACCCAATCCGAAGGCGTCAGACGCTGCTTTGGAACCACTTTGGAAAATTAAAAACTGCCTTTCCCTCTTCCAGTAATATCTCTCTGCTTCTGACTGCGAGCATCAGCCATTTCAAATATTTTTGCATTTCATTGATTTAGCTTGAGTTTCCATCTCTTCCATCTCCTTGAGATTCTCGCTCCATTGATTTTCTGATTAATGAAAGTCGACCCTTATGAGCGACATACAGCAGGAAAGAAAGAGGAGCCCCAAAATAGTGTCCATCCAGAGAATGTAACATTAAAACAGAGGACACGCCTGATAACAGATTCCCCCAGTCCTTATACAATTAGAGGACAGTCGCATCCAATTAGGTAATTGCATTTAAAAAATCACTTGTCACAAGTATTCTCGCTCGCTCTTAATAAGCGCGTATTATTCCGACGGGCATTTCTGGCTGAAAATGAGATTCACAAACAATAATTGCAAATTGCAGAAAAGACCAAATGAAATAGTGACATTTGTGTGTGCCATGAATATCTCACTGAAATATTTTGATTCAGGTGGTGCAGTTATTAAAAACGTTCTTGCAGTAACGTTAGTATAACTTTTTTAGCATT
>JAZGTJ010006920.1:13617-23926 GCA_036877575.1 Botia almorhae
CTTTTCCCCTCCATTCCTATTTTCATATTTTCTGGGGTTTCATTTGTCATGTGAACATTGATTCGAGAGTGCAATTCATTTTTGTTCCTCTAAAAGCATTAATACTCTCTGGATTTGTCGGAGACTAGACGACGGTACTGTCTGCTGAACGTCTTCTGTGATTGGAAAATTTTTGCATGATTAATGACCTAACAGCTGAAAGGTGCTTTGACTGCCACAATCCTCCTGTTTGATTTCAGTTTATAAAGAGATCTGTGGACACACGTCAGTCACTGTCAGTGTTTTATGATAAATGTACATGTAGCATGTAATGCTCATTTGTCTGATGCCCATCGATTTGTAAGTTCTTTGGCATGTATTATTTTCAAACCGTTTTTTGCCCTTAAAAGATCTTTTAATACAAAGTGTCATTGAAGAGTCTTTTGTCAGAAACAAACTGTACACATTCTGGTGTAACTGATGACAGAGTTCTGGGTCAACAAACCCTGTAAGCAAATCAGATGAGTAATATTATTCATGAAAGGAATCCCAGCTAACAGTTTTAGGTGGTAAAAACGTTTCCCTAATGTTTTCATTAAGTAACAAAAACATTAAAAATGCTATTTTGAATGTTCTATGAACGTTCAACGTCCAGTTGTTTTGGAGTATAAGAATGTTATTCAAACTGTGTTCAATTCTGTAACATTTTTAAAACATTTCACCAACAACTTATGAATAACATTTTGATATATATGATATATATCATAAAAAATGTTTTACTAATATTACTGCAAGAACGTTTTTGATAACTTGAGAAAACATTTACCAACATTCTGAGAGCGTTCACTGTTGTGTGTTGTGTGCATATGTGTGTTGCTATATTCCGAACTGTTGTTATTGTGTTACTCAATGGCTAGCACAGTCACCTTTAGTCTGGATTTCAAGCGTACGCTCAGCATTGACCTTTTGCACTGGAATTAAACAGGTCATGTCATTTATAAACTAAAACCCCAAATTACACCAATCCGGCCATGTGACTCATTTATCTCTGCAGCAGCCCCGCGTCATGTGTCACAGAGGCGTGCACTCTGAAATTGCATTTTCCTAATCCTTCATTTCAAAAGCCATTCCTCCAAAACCGTGAGCAATTAGGATAATATCGGGCAAATTTATCATCATTTTCATCTTGAATATCTTATAGTGAATTGTGAAGTAATGATGCTGCTTATTCATGAAAAGCTCATTGTAAATTCCATTTCTATGTTTTTCTTCAGCATTATCTGGCAGATCTGCTTGGACGATTATGGCCTTATGGTCAAAATCAGAAATGCATTTAGCATAACAGGGTAAAATGCAGTGGCCTCCAAATGTCTGAGATTACTTTGAAAATCAGGGACTGAAAATCAAATTGGAACAGAAAAAAAAAACAAAGACTTCGAATTTTGTTAAAATATATCGAAAAGGGGTGCGGTGATATTTATTATTTGCATTTCATATAAAAATACAAAGCAGTGACATTTTTGGACCCTGCTATATATGAAACAGAATTTAGAATGATAAAATTACAATTTGGAAACAGAATGATAAAATTACAATGTGAAAACTAGTCTATAATGTTCAGTTAAGTCTGTTTGTTATGTTAATATACTTTAAACTTTAAACGATTACTCTGTACATTATGCTGCTTTATTAAATGAGTCAATGTATTTGTTCCTGTTGCTAAACTGCCATTTACAAATGTCAATCACATGCTTGCCTACAAAACTGCATTGATCGCACATTGATGAAAAGCAAACATACAGACACGCCGTTTGATAGACGCGGGGCTTTTAATGCACCTGATCAATAAATGGGCATAGAAACATCCAGTTCATTTTCCCCGTCGCACAATAGGGATCGCGGTTGTACGTCTCCCACCGTATGAAAACAGTTCACACACACAGTTCGCACACACACAAAACGTCCTTTATCATCCTAACTCGTCGACACAATGGCCCCGCTCTCCGCTCTCCAGGCTGGAGACTCAGTGTCAGCTCTCCTCTTTCCCCACCCGAAAGCTGTCTCCAGCACCTCCCAGACATTTCCATAATCACTTCATCCATGCGATGTGATCAGACTCGCATACAAAAAGGAAGACATTACCCCCGATTTGAACCGCTAAAGCTTTGCCAGAGTGGAGGGGCTGTTTGGGGCAGATAAGAGGTTTTGGCAGGACAGAAACAGCTGAAAGTGTTGAAAACTCTACTGTGCTGCGTGCTAGCGTAGCACAAGCGCTGATTGTTATAGCTTGTGTAAGACGGGCTGTTTTGCTTCTCTCATAAATTTTATTCTTCTTTTATTCTCTTTTTTGTGATGTAATTGTGCATAACGGGCGGCGCGGTTTCGTTGTATTAATGCAAATCGTGGGACTTTGTTGACGTGCGAATAAAAGTCAAAACAAGCTATTTTCTGTGATCATCGTTAGATGTGCGTTTCTGCTTTGTTGTTTTGAATGAGTCAGTCTGTGCAGTTTCTCTTTTCAGTGGGAAATCTCTGGATATCGAGCGTTAAACACGGAACCCATGCGGATCGCCTTCAGCGCTGCAGTACACTGTCGGGCAAACATGCTGAGCTTCTGTTGTTGTTTTTGCTAATGTTTTCAGTTTGCTGATCTAGATGAAATATTGTTGTCATCTCAAACTTAACATTGCTTTTCTTATTGCCGATTTGCTGAAAGAGGCCTGGAAGAACTTGCTTCTAGTACTAGAGTTCTAGTGTGCTAGAGTTTGGCTCCGCCCCCTTCAGTACTCTCATTACATTGTAACGTTTGCCTCAGAATTGAGGCACGTTTGTGTGACGTCAGCGTGAGTTCTGTATTACCGCAAGTATGATGACAACACCTGTTTACCACTGTAACTAGGCAACAAATAAGACGACAGCTGTGGCTTGAATTTCTTATGTTTTTGTACTTTTTGTTTACCTGACAAAGCTTTGGTGTTTTCAGCTATTTCAGTCGCTTTGCTAACTCCTGTTAACCGGTTATTTAAAGCATGTTGGGTTGTCACAGAAACAGCATGATTTCTCTGTATTTTTTAGGAGGTTGGGGCATTTTTATTAAAAAATAGGGAGACCATTTTGAACATGTATTTGTTATGTACTTGCTTAATAACTGTTTTTGTTCATTGTAAACCAAAAAGCAGCTATAAATTGTGTTTAGTAAAATTAATAAGAACACATTTCTGGTTTGTATCTTATTGATGAGCCTGTGACAAGAACCCAAGAAACCATCAGATATTCATAATGTTTTAATTTCTGTGTCACTTTTTTTTATCATTGAGTACGAACAACTTGGAAAAGATTTTGCAGTTTGGTGCATTAGAAGAGTCTGTGTTCGAGCAAGGTGCATTCAGTCAAGTCAAAGTGTGTGTTTTTACACTCCCCCTGCTCTGGAATAAGTGGATTGTTATCCACAAAAGTGAGTCAAAGTGGCCACTCCAGCGAGATTACCTGAGCACCATCCCTGAGACCCTCTGATCTGCGATTTCAGAGAGCGCAGGGGACAGAGCGAGCACTATTTTTCTCTATTGTTTCAAGCATTAATGGATTTTTTGTTCACGCTGTCGTGTTGGAAACATCTGGCTGTATTGCTGGGCAGTGAAGCATTATAGCAGCTACGGCGGGCTGTCAGAATCGACTAACGGTGCGGCGTGGCCTGCTGGAGCCAGTCATGGAGATGGACAATGGCAGGTGTTCTCAAACATACCTCAGCATAATTGCTGTTTCCATTGTCATCGCGCTTCCAGAAACAGGAAATGCGTATGACTAAGACCCCCCCCGCAACCCTCCACCCCCCAACTTTCCTTTTTCACTCTTTTTTCATAAAGAAAATCGCCAGCATCTTAATTAAAATGAGTTATGCCAGATGGATGGCAGATTGTGGTATGGAAATGAGCCAAGTTAGCAGTAAACACAGTTCTGTTAACAAGACAGAACATCCTCTAACTTACAACTACTCATATGAGTCAAAACAGGGTGTGACGGTCATGTTTTAAGACCTCGTCTCGGGTTAAGCATCTGAGGTCATGTGGTTTGAACCACAGTGTTGTGTTTAACAATGCTTTGAGACAGGATGTGCCCCAAGAATAGGATCATAATTAAATCTGAGGTTGTTTTTTGTTTTCAAGTTGTTTTAGGCTTGGGAAAACGTCTGATTCCCAGTCGTAGGCACGGAGAGCGTGCGCTCTTTTTGGTAAAACAGACAACATCGCTAGTATAACATTTTAACCACAGTTAAGTGGACTAGACAGTTCAGGTGTCTGGAGCTGTTAGTGGTAACCAAGGTCACACTCGCCGTCCATATTTCCATTCCTCTCACAGACTAATGAAAAACCTCTACATTAGATATTTATTCACTGCATTAGCTGTGGCTCTTCTGGTGGTGTGCATGTCATTTCAAATCACGCTTCTGGGGGCGCTGCGCTCCCATTGGTGGGGAGGAGTTTTTCCACCACCAATCAGAGGGCTCGCTCACATTCTCTGCCTTTGTAGGTCCTGACAACACGCCATGACTGGAGGAACATTCTGAGATTGTTTAATATATAATTGCCCGCGTTGGTCTAAATTGCTTCCACGTGGCTCCTTTAAAACCACATCAATGTAGGATATTTGATGCTCTAGCAATAGCTTGTATTAAAACTGCCGTCCCTAGATAAATACAGAATGATGTTGACATATACTCTGTCATTTCATTAAAGTCATTTAATGAACGCACTACATAAAAGTGCAATTAAACATTTTAGCGCTACCGTCACACTACATATGCTAAAACTCACGGGGTCACTGGAACATTTCCCCCTTTTAAATGTACAGTAAAGAGATTTTAGGAAGCTGTTTTGTTAGTTTGGGACAAGGATGGATAACTCCAGCTGTAAATGGCTTCTGTTGTCAAGCCTACAACACTGAGGTGGATTGCTGTAGGTTCAAATGGTGCGATGTGGTTGCTTCTGTGTGTCTATGTCTGTTTGATGTGTATAGTAAATCATGCTGAGTGGCTGATCGTATTAAACATCAGTGAAACATTAATCTCTAATCACTTTCCACTCATCCCATAATTAGGTCAGGCTTTAGGACCCTTGCCAAATGGAAATAGAATCACATAGACACTGGCCAACGATGTTGCGACTGTAATAACTGTACACTGTACATCAGCTGTGCTGAAAATATTAAGAGGGTGTAGAAAACAAACATTGTATACATTAAGTTCTTTTGATGGAAATAAGATAAGAACTTTACAATGTCTGCTGTAGACATTGTATACAATTATGCTTCTTATTTGGATAATTGTTACCTATTCAAATTCAAATGATTATTATAATAAATTAAATAATGATCATTTTCTAAGGTCTTTAAAATCTCTAATGTTTGGAAATCTGCTTGCTGGATAACTGCTAATAAGAGACCTACAGTGCCCCCTATTGGATCGAAGCTTATTTCAGCTTTCATAAGAATTTAAACCAATTTAAATATTCACATATTAACCCACTGTTTCCTTTGCGTTATATTGGGTTTAACAGGGAACATTCTCAGAACATTGGTTAATGTTCCCAAAAAGTCTTGCATTAACATTAATAGACGATTTTTTAACATTGTTATATTCTTATAATACAAGAATATAATGTTCCTATAATGTCTTATAATGTTCTTATAACCAATCAGTAATATTAATACACCTAAAAAACCGGAAGTTTTGAACTTTCATAGAACTTTCAAAAATGTTTTTAAAAAAATGTTTTTATTACTCGATAAAAAGGTTAGGGAAACATCCTTACAACGTAAAATTGTTTGCTTTTATATTGCGAAAAAAATGTAAATCTAGTACCTACTTTTGAATGTACCACTGTTGGCAATTATCTTTAGGTTAGTAGTGGTACATATCCATCAGTACTTGAAGTTCCTGCCTTTGTATTTTGGCTCTAAGAGGGAAAATATAATTTCAGCAGTAATCTGGTTCATATTACAGCAAGCATCACTGTTATTAATGCTTATACGTTTGGGATTTTTAAAATCCTCAGCCCTGAGTATTCAGCATATAACCCTTCCTATTTGTGTTCAGATTGTGGAACTTGTTGCGGAGAGGTGCGAGTTTACTGTTCTAGGCTACAATTTTCACCCGGTGAATGATAAAATGTGCATAAAAATCCCATCAATCTGAACTGAAGAAGATACACGAGTCATCGACTGATGAGAATATTAAAGCCAGTACGAGATCACCCAGAACATCCAGTTGTTTTGTTTTGTTTCCTTTCATCCGAACATCCTCTGCATGAGGTTTAGCTCATGAGCTCTGCCTTTTGAAACAGATCTGATTGAATTATGAGCTCAGGAAAGTTTTCATTATGTTGACTGCTGGTCTGCACATGTTCGGCTCATTCTGTGAATTAAAGGGGCGTCAGATCTGTCGAATGGGTCCGTTATTAAAGTCAGCGCTGGATGTGCTCTGTTTTTCCACATTGATGCAGTGTGTGTTTTGTGAGATTGCTTAACGTCAACATGGAATCAAAATGGACTCTGTTGACTTCTGTTTTAGCTTAGACTGTTATTCTGGATGGGATCCATTTTGCTGCGGAATGGCCACTGTTTATGATTCAGTCTGAGAAATATAGATACTCTGTAAGTTCTGCACAATGTATTCAGTATCCCATTTCACTCAGAAGTGTGTCACATTGCAGGTCTAATGCGTGCTAACACTGATTCATGTTGACTAGTGAGGAAAGCACAGACATCTAGACATTTATTCCACAGTGATATTTAAACAGCGATACAGAAAACAATCACTATGTAGTTACTTTATTATGCACTATATTTTCTCACGCTAATCCATACAGCATGTCCCCGTGAAGGCGCTGGTACCTTAGGTGACAGTACTTAACAACACGGCACGGATACATATTCTGTTCGGTCACATGGCAGCAGGCAGTAATGTGTCAAATACAAGCACACGGGGAGCGGAACACTTATCAAAACATGAGTCGAGCAGGAACGGATCTCCATGGAGGATATTTGAACAGCGGCAGCGCAGTGAAGCGGAACAGCCGCAGCTCATGCACAATGATCACGGACCGCGTGTCATTTAAAGCGCAGGTACGTTTCAAATCCCAGCTAACAGGGAACGTTCTGAGAACATTGGTAAATGTTACACATCAACAAGGTTATTAGTGGAACTTTTAAAAGCATTACAGAAAAGTTTGAATAACGTTTTGAATGTTTTCCATTAATTAATGAAAATGTTAGAAAAACTTCTTGCAACCTAAAATCGTAAGCTGGGATGTGGCAGCAGATGAGCGGTCAGACTTGTAGAGTTGAAGTAGTTCACACTGAATCTGAAAATGCTGTCCTCATTTAAAAGATCTTTTAAACGTGTGTGATTTTTCTGTGATACACAAAAGGAGATTTCAGTCAATAACCTAAATTCTGTTCCTCATTTGTAATTATTATATGGTCTCAGAACACTTTGGACAAGTCATTTGGGTTTTGGGTTTGGTATACAATAAGGGGGCGTAAATGATGACAGAATTGTCTTTATAAAGTGAACTTTCTGTGGATCTCCTGGTGAATTGTCAGACGGTCCCTACAGGCAAAGTAAACAGAGAGAATCAGTCTTTAAATGACTAAATGACACATAAAGCATTGATTCATACACAAACTATCATCCATTCATTTTTCCAAAAGCATGTTTTGTTATGCTGGTTGAAAGTGTCTTCACATCCAGATAGCAATCACTAAGTGAAGTTGTGTTAATATTTCTGTTAATAAATATCTTCTGTGGAAGGGGCGGGACTATCAAATGTTCGTCCAATCATTGCATTCGGTCCGAATGTAATGATGTTCTACTTGCCTGTCAAACTATGTATGCATTACAGTACAGGTGCTTTGGAGGAGGCGTGGCTTTGCAGAGTGCTCTGAAGGGAAGGCGGGATCTTATGGTTTTAAAGTTAGCTTGCTCTTGCTAACCTCTCTGAAATTGTTACCCTACCTTTAAAATGGAAGTTTAGAGGCTTGTTGTTTCTAACATAAATAATGGCGCGCAAACACACAAACATGACCTTTCTCTCTTATACCTGTGGATTTATGTCCTTCATCGTCGTCCCCAGGATGGGTTTTCTTGGTTAAATGGCGCACAATGATTGTGGCATTAAAAGCTCTCTGAAACACAGAAGAGAATCGCGTTAATTTTGCCGATTCTAGTGAACCGAAGAAAATGTCTTCCAATAGCAATCAGTGAACCTACATCTGATGACAGCAGAGAGCAAAGGAGCAAATATAATGTTTCACAGCCATTTATTGTGCTTGTACTGAAAGCCTAATAGTTACATTAGTTTTGCCCTTTTAAAGATACAAAACACAATTTCAGGCAGGACAGATTATTAAAAGGGAAGCAATAACAACGAGCATCAAAGACAATAAAGCATCTATATATCTATATGAATAATTATATTATACATGCAAAGTGCTGTATCAGGTCATTGAGAAGGTCATAAGCTAGTTTATAGAGTACATCCAGCGAACAATTTAAGGTTGAAAGAATGTTTCTATTAAGCAACAAAAACGTTATTTTGAAGGTACGATCAAAATGTCTATTTTTAGACATTGTGTTAAGGTTGTTGCTTGGTTGTAATTCTTAGCTGGTGAACAATGTCTTTGATATATACAATACAATGTTAAAAAATCGTTCTACTAAACTTTACTGCAAGAACATTTTTGATAACATTGACAAAGTTTAGAGAATGTTAGCCGAAGTTCCAGGAACGTTTCCTGTTAGGTGGGCAGACAGTGAATGTAAGAACTCATGCAAAACCTGACTTTTAAATAATGGCATAAGGTCTGGTCCATTTAGCTTGTAAATACCACACTTAGAAAGGAAGGGGTCATATCATTTGCCTCAGGACCCAGTTTATATGTCAAGTGGTGACCCAAAACGGTACCAAAATTGTTTATCGTACAAAAGTAAACAAAGAAAGTGTTGAAATGGTTTAATGATAATATGACCTATGACCTTTTCCTTTTACCTTGTTTAGTTTTGCACATGCTTTTTGAGGACGAGGGCACGTAACACAGCCTGTGTTGGCATCTGTTCAGTTTGCCTGTTTTCTACCAGCTGACAGACAGGTTGTTTTCATCACACTTACCTTCCACTGACTCTTGACAAAGTTCTTCTGGATCTGTGCTGACACTGAACCATGGATGTTCTTGTCTAAAGCCGCTCCTCCTGATATCCTGCAGTGACAAAACAAACATTAAATCTACAATGTAAACGCACCACCAAAGCTTCTGCAGAATTCCAAAAGATCTTAATAATATCACAAACGAATATTAAACTTTATACCGTTCTGTCAGGATCCGTTTATCTAAGCTATGCTGTCCACATTAATTTTGTAGCTTTACACTTTTGTGAGCTGTGAAGAGCAACTTCTGCGAATCGAATTTTTCTATAACCACATTATAGAATTTATTCTATTGTAGTGTTTTTGGAATATGTTCTGTTTCATTTCGGCTGCGAGGAACATTATCGTTTCGCTTGTTTTAAACCCACAATCCTTTGCGGACTGTTTTGCAGGTGAGGGGACATCCGTTTATGCTGTATTTTATAATCCTGTTTCTGTTTGCACACGCCCTCCCACACAGCTGCACAGCTGTAATCTTCATGCTTATCAAGGTCGTCTCTTTCAGCGCGGATCGGCCCTTCAGTTCTGCCGCCATCGTTCTCCTGCTATTTATAGACTCACCAAGGATGCTGCAAGGCCTGGTCGCTATCGAACCTCTTGGCTGGATCCTTCTGCAGTAAGTGAAGTATGAAGTCTTTCGCTGGAGCATTAGTGAGCCGGAGAAAGCAGAGAACACAGCAGGATCAATACCACTTAATGTGCCCGGCATGTGGCGTGTTTAGGGCTGCATTATAAGACATTGTGTATTAATTCAATGGGTGAAGTTTTCAAAAGCGCTTGTGAAAGCATCTGTGCACCTGTGGCTGCACTCAGCAACTATAACTCAGCATATGCAATTATATCCAAGTAATTATATAAAGTAAATGCATCAGACAGACAGTACATGTGTAACTTTATATAACTACATATAAACATGTGTGTGTTCTATATGAAATATTTAATATATACACATACACACTTATTCTATACATACTCTCTCTCTCTCTCTTTATATACATATATATATATATATATATTCTCTCTTTTTCTCTCTCTCTCTATATATATACTAGATCATAAGATAAGGGGTGTCACAATATACCATTATTGACAAAACCATTATATTAATAATAACCCTGGTTATTGATTCT
>JAZGTJ010006921.1:0-23925 GCA_036877575.1 Botia almorhae
ACACACACACACACCCTACTGTGTGATTTTAAATATGTCAATGACACATAAGACAAGAGGCTGGCGCTGATAATGTAATATGGTGAAAAAAATGTACACTTAATATAAACTCAGGACAATGCTTAATGAAATAAGAAAATACAATGTGCGAGATGAACGAACTGAACGGTTGAGGAGAATATACAAAAATCAAGCAGATACAGCAATAATTTTTAATATCAAACTCGATACGGTTAGTGGAAAACACACATGGTGTGAATCTCAAAACACACAGATGTTTTTGTGACTCACCGTTGTTGGCGTGTCGCACACAGTCTTGGAAGACCGCGTGCCACTTCTTCTGTTCCTTTTCCGTCATGACACAGAAGAAGTGGTGACGGGCGTACGGATGCCACAGGATGAGGGGATACTGTGTGGGGCACTTCAGAAACGGAGTGCTGCCGGCTTTGGCCTTAGCATCTGAATCAACACAATACACACTGCTCAAGATACACACACACACACAACACAAGATCCAAAATGATCAGCTGCCACCAGTTAGACTGAATTTAATGAGATGCCCTCTGAACTGGACTTTTGTACCAGGTTAGTTAAAGGAATAGTCGAAAATTAGCCCATAAATGATCCTCAAGCAATAACTCTATTATAACACTATTATAACTTTGAATCTCATTGGTGACCGCAGTCACAAGACACGCGAGAACCAATGATATTCTAAGTTGTTGCCATGGAGCTGGCGTACTGCCACGTTGGCTGCACTCATTCATGCAAATGTATTTACACTTTATCGTTCAATACACTCAAAATATTAATTGTTTTCTTTCACAAACGTATCATTTTGCTTCAGAAGATGTTTCTTAACAACACAGAGTCGAATGTATTATTATATGACGGATGGATGCGCTTTTCTGAGCTTTAAAATCTCGGGCACCATTCACTGCCATTGTAAAGCTGGGAGGAGCCAGGACATGACTTAATGTAACTCTGATTGTGTTCGGCTGGTTTAAGACAGTCATACAGACCCAAGATGCCATGAGAATATGTACATTGTTGAGTAGACTATTCCCTAATTGATAGTCATCTCACCACTCGGGCTGTTGTTGAGAAGCCCCAGATATTCCTCCATGGAGGTCAGTGCTCTGTAGCCGGCACAACTGATAACCCCTTTGCTATGAAGTCCTCGATCATATGCCTGCAGAGAAACCAACAGCTCAGAATCATTCTGCAGTTCAACAGTAATCGCACAATCCAGATTTAAGAAGATAAATAAAACTAGCTAGTTCCTCAAGATTAAGATTCCGGGCTTCAGACACACGTTTAATTATCCGAGCTGGGCGTGTCGGTGTCAGCGGTTTGCGCTCACCGCTTTGCTCTCGAACAAGCTGATGTTGTAGGTGTCGCCCACATACAGAAACCGACTCCTCCATTTCTTGCTCTCCTCCAGATGGTGAAACAGACCTCCGGAGAAGATGGACTTGTTCTTCAGAGGGTCCTGCGGAGGGACAAACACATTCCGAATAAATGTGACTCACAAGATGAAACCATGACTAAACAATACATGAAAACATTCCCAATGGCCTGGAATAACAAATGCTGGGAAGCAGCAAGAGACCGGAAAACCCAACACTGATGGTTCCGATACGGTCTATTAAAAAGGGGCGGAGCAAGTGGTACATAAAAGGTGCTTCGCTTCTGTTGTGTCTACAACCAAAACCACGGCTTTGTCCTCCTGGATACTGAATTAATGCTGGTGAGCACACATGCTTTGATCACGATGAATCGGTTAATCTTTGAACGATCAAATATAAATAAACGCAGTCTTTGTTTACAACGATAGAGCGTTTCAGAGAATGAGTGTGTGATTGTTTGGGAAGGTTTACAAAGCACAAGTCTGGAGTTCTGCCAAGATCTATTAAGTTCATGCACAACTGATAATGTGTCTTGCTTTGATAATGCTAATGTAATTGTTTTCAGCTAGCTTGTTTAGCTGATCTAACTGTTCATATCGCTCATTTACAGAGAACGTTTGTATACGTGTAGCGGTTTAATCCAATATAGCTGTTTAATCAGGACATCCGTTTGTAGGCCAAACCACAAGGTCTAACTTGCCACAGATTCCTTCTGGAATTTTAATGGGTTTTTGGAATATCTTTAGCCGTACGAGTAAAAAAAAGTCTGTGGTTAACGTTACTTAAAGAGACTGACCGTTTATTCAACATGAATTACATACGGTCAAACCGCGAATGTGAGATTTTAATGGTGTGCAGTAAAAATTAAGCTGCTAACAAGTTCCACAACAACAGTGAAGAACAAAACGGTAGTTCTGTTGAGGGAACGTTAACCACAGAGAAACTGCCATGCTAAACTCCTCAAAACTCCAGAATGGAAGAAAACCAATGGCTCAAATCAATGACTCGTGCTCTTTATCATCTGTGTTAGGATTACAAACAGAATGTCCTGATTTGCTCCATTAACAGTGACTGGTGGTGAATTTCGTACTGAAAAATCACAGTTTACATAACCCAGAGTGCCCCCCGCCATCACACTTTTATTCCGAAAGGCGCCTGAAGTCTTTGTGTGCTGGTGAGCGTTACTGTGCGGTTTCTACCGTAAGGCCTCATTACAGTAATGTAACTCGTGTGACATCAGCTGCACTTCCTCTTCGCTGAATCCATGGCGATAGCAGTGGGGGGAAAAAACACCATCAAAAACCACAGGATGGAGGTGAAGCTAAAGCCACGACGGAGCAGAAAGACCCTCAAAGTCTTTAGAAAAACACAGGATGGGGCAAAGGTCTCATTTAAACACGTTGGAGGCAACACATGAGAAATTTCCTTATAATATTTGACTGAAACGATAACAGATTGACGTTCCTCTCAGGTGGAACCTTTCTGGACCTCTACAGGTGAAACCGCTGGGAATAGGTGACGTGAACAGTAGATGTACCTTTCTGCGCAACAGCTGCGTCTGGCCGTTCCCCCCTCCTTCGATCTCAAAGCGCACACTGTTGAAGAGAGCCACGGCGTACTGCTGCTCGTAAATCTCGCCGAACTCCTCCATCACGGCTCGAGTGCGGACTGGGTTGAAACAGAAACATGGGAATGTAACATTTAGAGCTGAACCACACCATTGACAAACAATGATCTCCTTACAGCAACAGAGCACCTGTGTCACTCATCACAACCTGATGATGTTGCTGGTGGTCTACAGCACATATGGATCTAACGGCAGTACAAACATTTGACAAGAACAAAATACAAGTAGTTAGTTTTAGTCTTTTGACTGTGAATTGTTAGCAATTAGACAGGATAACAGTCGAGAAAACACACACACACACACACACACACACACACACACACACTCAAACCCACTCTCTCACCAACAATACACCCTACTGTAACCTGATCCCAAATTTTTTTGCTGGCTACAGCGACTGTGTGAACCGCACGGAGTGACGGCCCACTGCCAACCCCACACAATCAATCTGTGGGTGTTTTAGAGAAAGCATTCAAGTGTGGTCACTAAACTCTTAGTCTGCACATTTCTCTGACAGAGTGGTCACCAGTATTCTATTACATCATCAACACTGGAGTGGAACAACGAGACAACCTTGACGACCTCGCCGCCTCAACGCAAAAGCACTGTGGGTGGTTGCTATGCGGGTGATGAAGGGTTCTGAATGGTTGTAAGGGGGTTACTTCTCAAGTCCAAACAGCCCATCTCCAGGTGTTCTCTCCTGACACGGCTCAGCTCCCACTTTCAATATAATAATTCTAAGGGACAAAAACAGCTGAGGCTTATCACAGCTTCAGGAAAATAAGATGGTGCTATTAAGAATTTGTTTATAGAGAGAAAAATAAATGTTCCTGAAAAAGTGATACACGATTACAGGCAGTCGCATTTGAATCCCGTATTCAAAGCGTTGTGTGTTCCAGTTTTACAGCAAATGATATCCACTGCTTTTTTACATTTAAAGAAACAGTTTCCTCAAAAATGAAAATTCGACTCTCCCTCGTTTTAAGCAAGTATGCGTCTTCCGCATAGCCAATCAGTCAGAGGTGTAAATAAATATAAATATGTAAATAAATATTTTTATTTTCAGGGGATCTGTTACTTTAATGGGGTTTCTGGTCTATAGCCCTGGGTTGTGTGTTTGGGGCACAAGTACATGAGTTGTATGGGGGTAAAATATGGAGCAGGAAGGAACAGAAAGGTCAACCTGTCAGGAAGAAGAAACCAAGGCCACATTTGATATCACCCTCTTACTCCACTATGCTCTGCTAGTTAGTGTTACACAACACTAACTAGCTAGATAACATCCCTTTCACATGCACAGTCAACAGGTTATCCACCCTTTACTGTTCATGTAAAGAAGAGAAGGAAACAGAAGGTCAGGTGGGAGATGAGACACAGAGACACCTTGTGTCACCTTGAGAAGATCCTGTCTTCTGCTCTAAGACATGTTTATACCTGCACAAACATCTTGCTGTAACAGACAAATAGTTCACAAGGGAGGTCTACAAGATCTCGAGAAGAATTTCCTGCGTTCAAAACTCCCTTCAACCTTCTGACCTCCTGTCCATCTACCAACATCTTCATAACTGCTCCAGGCTTAAGAGGACTAAACAACTCCCACAGACTCCCTCGTTACGAAGACCAAACACTTTCCCACAATTAATTTCAGACCGGGGGTGGAATTCTGAGATGTCATCTCTCAGGGCTGAGTCACCAGACAAGCTCAGCGTTTTCTGAGTTCAGGAGTTCAGCAAGAGCATAAGCCCCACCATGACATCAAAATACTTCTCCAAAATCAGCCCAAAATGAGGTAATGAAGAAGACAATTACCTCATGAAGAGGCAACTCATCAACTGATTCATATCAGCCTATTATGAATGAAAAACTGTGACTGGTACTTCAAACACACTCAGACACAAGAAAACCTTTATTTGTTAACCAGTCCTGACCTGTTTGGAGTGTGTGTGTGTGTGTGTGTGTGTGTGTGTGTGTGTGGGTAACATTTCCATCCACAGCCAAAACACTCCGAGACTCTGAATTCTGGGATGCTGGTGGACCTTTTGTTTCCCAAAACATAGCATTGGTTTCCCAAAACATAGCAGCTTTTGAAATTCTCTCTCAAACTGGCTTTTCAACGGTCTCCCACAACAGTAAAAAACTCTAAACAAACACTTGGCCTATATTTGGCAAATCTAGAGCACCTTTCTTTGATTGACATGAGGAGAAAAACCAGTAACCACTGCTCACAAATTATGGACTGGAAACGATTCATTTCCCATCTCTCAGCCTGCTGGCAGAGTACAATTGGGAATGTCTAGGAGAACCAATTAAACAAAACTAAATAGCTGGATTCAATGCCTCTCACGAACAACAAAAATGTAACATTTGTTTTAAATCATTTGATTTTTCCCCGTCATGTCCAGAAGAGGAACGAACAGATGGTTGTTTTAGTAGCTTGTATCTGCGAGTAGAGGTTAACACTAGTTCTCCAAAGCTTTTAGAGGAACTACACAGAAGCCAAAAGTTCAGTAAGCATCAAACAAAAAGAAACATTTTAAGGGAAAGCTCTCATTGGCTTATTCCTACCATCTCTTCAGCGTTTTGGTACAAAATATCAGTTAACTAATATCAAATGTCTAAGTACAGCCTAATAATAGACAGTATGCGACACAAAGAGAAACTAAGTGCAGTCGACAAACAAAGTTTTGGCCAGAGGGTTAAACAAACATTTTGTGGCATGAGAATAATTACAGCATAAGAAATTTCAAAACGTTGCCAAGATAAGCGTTCCTCCGCATGAAAACATTAAACGCTTGCATCTCTGTTACGTTTTTTGTATTATGATATATGCACTTTTTTACCCATTGTATAGAAATAATTGTTATAAAAAGTTATACCTAGTGATTATGATCGTTTATTGATTATAAAGTGACTGATCAGAAAAGGTCATTTAAACTTGCGAGTTAAAGACTATGAGGTTTTGGGGGGCGTGTACACAGGACGCGTTTAATGCGTCTTACACAGCTGCGTCTTACAAACGCTCTGGCTGGTGCGTCGCGTCTCACCCAAAGACAAGCGCGCTATAAGACGCCGTGTGTCAACATAAACATTAAGCAACTTAAAACACGTCTCGACGTCTTTAAACTGTTTAGTTATACTCTATTAAAATGAAAAAAAAAAACATCAACTACATACAATCTGCAACTATAACGCATTCTGTTTTTGAACGCACGAAAACGCGGCCAAGTAGAAAACTTTAGCATGAAAACGTCTTTATAAAACAAACTCCGAAGAATTGTGCTTGTTCTCTTATCCTTCATTTGGGAACATCTAGATATTTCACAAGCCTCGTTTTATTTTACAAACAACACAAACGCGTCGCACCTGTGATCATCTCCCGCTTGCTGTCATCCAGGTTGGTAGACACCACGTCACCCATGATGGCGTTGTAACTGCTTATGAAAGTTCTTCTAGATGTGAAACTTAGAAAACACTGAGTATCGCTGGAGAAACGTGTCCCTTGAGTCTCCCAAGAAAACCATCCCCTTCAAATAGGCGATAACTTCAGTGAGTTGTACTCATGCATTGACGCAAGTCTATTAAACGCCTCTAGTTGCTGCGTGACGCCCCTCTGGGTGAGAACTCGACCATGTGAACTTCTCCAGTCAAATCAGTCACGCTTGGAGGGCGTGGCCAGTGGCACAAGAGGTGTGGTCAATGGCATATTGGGTGTGGTCAGCGGCACAAAGGGTGTGGTTTACACGGTCTGACACGCCCAACCTCTCCGTGTATTTTTAACCGCACCTGATTTTAGAGCGTCGGAATTGCACAACATGAAACAGCTTTTGTTACACATTATGAAATGACATCAGCTTCGTTTTCAAAACGACTTATTTTGTTTCTAATAAAGTCGTTTATCTGGCTGAAATTGATACGATAATTACAGTGCTTGCAAGGAAGTTCCTATTTTTTAATTCGTATGTTTTTCCGTACTTACATATTTCTGCACTTAATTATAGAGAAATAGAAATCATTGAGATTTAAAATGCGCTTTGTCCATAATTTCAGCCTAAATTATGCTTTTTTTGACTGTATTTTGACTGTTTTTACTTAAGCTTTACAATAAGCCTAAACATCTTCTCTTTTTGTCAAGGAAATATATAAAAATAGCAGCTTGACAAAGAAATGCTATTTTGATAAAACAATAGCTATATAAACATAGCTATATAAACTATAATACAATATATTAATATATAATATATATTTTATATAATTGTATTGTTTGTCATGGTTCTTAAAAACTACCCTAATGCCATTTTATAACTACCAAAAAAATTAAACGACTTACGTCATTTAGGTTTAGTAGACCTGTACCGCCGCCTGGTGGACTAAATTGGCAATTGACTAAATGCTGCATGACACCCAGCGGTTACAATCACCAAAGGGATGGTGCATGACAAGCCTGAAATCTAACATATCGTCGTAGTTGCTCTTTATTATATTCAGATTCTTCTGACTTGTTCATTAATAAAATACATTAAAATGCCTTTCAAGCGCACTGCAAATAATGGCTCCGAATAAGGGTAGTCTATGCAGTTAAACTAAAATGACGTGCAAAACTAAACCTTTAGTTGCGTCTCCAAATGATTATTAGACCTTTTATGATGATGGTCAGCTGTCGCAGAATATAACGGGACTCGGTCGGTAGCAGTAAGGGAGGGGCGGCTGCGCAGTGACGAATCTCTGCATGCAGCAACTGCGTGAGACGCGCTCCATCTCACCGCCAGAGACAGAATACAGCAAGAGAGAGAGAAGATACAGCACACGGGCGAGCACTCCGGAGCATCATGGCACCAATTGGATTAAAGGCGGTCGTTGGCGAAAGTAAGACCACATTTATCCTCAACATATCCGCACATAATTTATACTCTTGAGTTTAGGTGTGCGCAGATCGGGGGTGTTTTATTGTACAGGCCCATTGCATGCGTCCTTGGTGTTCATTTGCGTGCTTGTTTTCCCCCGGATGCGGCTGGTTATTGCCCTGCCATTGTACTGAACGGTGATGGTGAATATGTGACTCCCTGGGACGCACCGCTGCGGATGCGCAATAGCCCATTAGCGGAACGACACAGAAACACGTTTAATCCCCCAAAAGTGATGCGTTTCAATCAAAAACACGTAGCAGGAAATCAGATGAACACGAACGAGCATGATTGCCCGGGAGAAAAAAAAAGGTCCATCACAGAAACGCCCTGATTCCGCACCGACATGGAGATGTGAATTACGCAAGACTCCACAGACCGCTGCGTATTTACGGATATTAATTTAATATCAGATTAATCTCTATATGACTAATGGCACATTTGACAATATGTTTAACTCTTCCTACTGCGTTGAAAGGTCAGGCGAATGCATGTTTTTGGCAAAGCCTCACCCGTGGCGATTGATCGACGGTGTAATATCTTACATTGCGTTAAAGTCCAGCTGGTGAACTGATGGTCCTGGCTGGCGGCCAGGAAGCACCGCTGGTTTTAGCGTGAATGTAGCCGACGTGTGACCGCGAATACGTCCAGATGGATGGTTAAATGGCGGTGCGTGTTCGCGTGAATAGTGGAAATGAGAGCACCAAACGCGCATCATTCAGATTTGTAGCTGTAATTTCCGTTTGCCATGTTTGTATGGCCATGCGTAACGCACACCATATGCATCCATGCGTGATTTGCGCAAGGATGTAATTTAGGAGCTGTAAGACGGATATATGGTGGTTGAGAACTTGTCTTTCAATGCGGCACATAATTGTTTCGGAATAACCTTTTACACGGTTGTTACATAAATCGGAATGCGAATCTGAATGGAAATATGAATTTGCCATCATAAAAAAGACAACGCTTTTTAATGGTCTTTCATAATAGGTATTATTATTATTATTATATGAAATGCTTTTAAACCTAAGTGTCATCCTTTCAATTTGATCCTTTATGGATTTAAGGCGAATATATTTATTTATACTTCGGGTAAATATGTGCCAAATACGTCCACAAATTCAATCTAAACGGCATTATTTGTTTGGTCACGATGAGTTTTAGTCGCTTAATGTTGCCATCAGACCGACACAACATGCGTCCAGTCTAAACGCGTGAGAATAATGTATGCACACACGCGTGTGCGCTATATTGACCGAAACCTGATCGTTACCAGCATTGATAAAAAGCCACAACCGCTCTGAGCACCTGCTTGTGCTCTGTGTGTGTGTGTGTTTTACTGTCTTGTCTGGAAAGATCCAGTATACACATCAGATACACAGAGCAAAGCGATAGGAGACAAATAATGATCAAAATGGCCAAATGCACTTACATCCCTGCTTAGACGAGATAATAGATAGACAGACAGATAGACAAAACTACAGATATAGACAGAAAGACAATATACAGAGAGACTGAATTCACTGCGTGGTCAAAAAACGTTTAGCTTCGTTTTATTTTACATTGGAAATGTGTAATATGTACCCACAAGGAAAAATACGCAGGATTAAACAGGATGTTAAAACAGCTGTATGAATGAATGGTGTGTTGTGTGCATTAGTGCAGATCTGAATGGAGCAGTTCTTTTGTTTGGCTTTTTTGGTTTGATGATCCAGTTTCATCAATTGAGTTTTTACTACGTCCTACTTCTCAGTCAGGATTTGCAGAATCGCATCCAGCACCCAAACCATCACCACCCCTCTACATCCCTTCGCAGTCTACGATTGCGTAACTGATTTTTTTCCAGAAACATTTTTTGTTATACTGATTGAAAGTCGCTCCACATCCTGATAGCGATCATCAAGGAAAATGGTCTAAATATATTTACATAAACATAAATCTTCTTTACTGGTGCAGGACCATAAAGTGTCCATCAAATCATTGCGTTCGGTCTGAAAGCAATGATAGGTCGTCCTACTCGCCGGTCAAACTATGTGCGTATGTTTTTTTGAGGAGGCGTGGCTTTAGAGAGCACTCTGAAGGAGGGCGGATTTTATGCTTTCAACGCTAGCTTGCTATTACTAGCCTCTCTAAAACGTATACCCTACCGTTAACAAAGTATAAAATTTGCATTTGATTATATTTATGATAAAATATTAATCCCAGGCCTAATTTACTAATACAGTCGGTCATAAATGTCATCAGATGACGCAGATTCATCGCTGAGATCCACCGACGTCCCTCAATGACATCCGAAAGGAATAGTTTAGTGTTCATAACACTCAGATACACCTACACAGACACACAAACGGGTACGTGACACCCCTATAGATGACGATGCATCTTTTCTCAAAAGTGTTCAAGGGCAAAACAACAGCAGCTGAGCCGAGACGGGTCTTTGAAAATAGCGTGTATATTTCTGCATGTTTGGCGAGTGAGGCGGACAGTCGGCGTGCCTCAAGGCAAACCAGGAGCGAGTGATTCATGCTCGACTTTAACTGAGGAGAGAGAACCATGTCTCTTTGATGCTACTGCACATGATTTAGTTGAGGGATATTCAACTCCGGTCTTTTAGAGCTACTGCCCTGCCAGAGTTTACTTCCAACCCTAATCAATCGTAGAGCTGAAGTCCAAAATAATGCGTGTATGTACTGAGGACTTTTTGTGATGTCACAGTAGGCACGTGGTAAAGTTCTCCAATCAGAGAGCGGAAGAGTATGAATTTAGTTTAAACAATTGCTTTTTTAATGTTTCCTATATGGTTACCCTAACTTTAAGGTCTAACTTGTCATTTTTGCACAAATAGCATCAACAGAACTGCAGAATAATGTTTGTTTTCAAACACTGTTTGGTCACCACCCCTCAGTAATACAGATAGCGCTGTCTTAAACTCACTTAATTGTTTAGGCATATTATTGTAATTTTGCCTTGGCATGGAGGCATGGGAGCACGGACATGTTACTTTAACATCACTGTTTTCTTTACACAAACCTCGCTGTGCTTTCATTGGACAGGTCTGGCCAGGGAACCAGACATGTGTTGTGTAGTGAGTGACTCAGCATGCCTAATTCTACACCAGAAGGACAGTGTGTGTGTGTGTGTGTGTGCGCGTGTTTGTGGGTTGGTATTTTGACCTTGGACTCAATGATGTTGGTCGGGGTTCTGCAGACTGTCTTCTGTTAGATATACAAGAATGAGAGAGCAGTAGCACATGAGCTCGAGTGTGTTTTAGCGCAATTTTACCATAGTTAAGCATGCTATTTCTTTTGCGTGATATAGTTGATGCTTCAGCCAACAACAGAATGTAAGTAAATAAATAAGGACAAACCAAGGAGCATCCTAAGAGTGATTATTTGTGTGTGTTGGTCATTTTTTAATAGTATGGCGTTAACTGTGGAGAATCAGTTTCTAAACGTTAATAAACAGCACATCCACGAGGATAAAAAGCGGTCGACTGTCTCTTTAAGGCAAATGACTGTAAAATCCTGAGAGAATGAGCGTAAAAGTGGGTCGTAAAGAGTCCTGAGGGGACCTGGGACCACAGAGGGTTAATCTCCAGCAGAAGCTGGTCTCCTGACCAGCAGTCACATACACTCAATTACAAATGCAATACACACAGACACCCAAACCAACATGATGGTTGATTACTGTTAAAATATGTACCTCAGTATAACCAAACGTCTGCTTTTACAGTAAACTACAGCTTCTGCTTAATTAAGGCATCTACATTGAGGTTAAATATGAAAAGTGAAGCGCTAAAGAGAGGCTAGCCTCCAGTTGGTGCACTCAAGAGAGATGTTCAGTGTGTAAGTGAAAAGAAGCTCGGTGCAAGAAAAGGATTTAAGTGAATCAAGGAATCCAGAGGCTGTGGGGCAGAGAGTGTCGCCACCCTAGTGGTGAATAGAGGCCTTACACCTGATTTTTTTGCATGCACAGGTCTGGGGCACATAAACAGATCTGTTTAGACTCGAGGAAACACAAGGAAAAGAACCTGCTTGCCTCCCATGGTCTTCTGCTCTGTCATGCATATTCTTCCCTATTCCACCCTTAAGTGTGTGACTCCATGGCAACTGCTGTTTCCTTGCTACACATTATAATTTACTTTGGTGATTCCGACCTTTAACACTGCATTTGCATTTGGCGGCTGCTTTTATCCAAAGCAACAGAACATATGTGCATTCCTTGGAGATTAAACCTATGAGCTTTATGTTGCTAGCGCTTGTGCTCTACCAGTTGAGCTACAGGAAAATAGAACCATTTGTCATATAATTGGATTACAGAATTGATTGATAAGTATCTTCCAATAGTTTTGTTTTCATTATTCCAGCAGATTTAACTGTTCCCAAACAGATTAAAAGACGCCGGTTTTTATACACATTGTGTGGAGCCTTTTAGCCGGCAGTGACAAACAGCTGACACACTCCATTACATTTTATTACCCAATATGAGGGATTTAGGAAATAAAACTAGTATTATTGACTGTGTCTCTGCAGTCTGTATGCACAGTCCCAACAAACAGGGAACGTTCTCCAAACATTGACTAATGTTCTCTAAAAGTTCTCTCAAAGTTTTCAAAAACAGACTTAAAGTTAGTACAACTTTTTTAACATTAAATATCATAACTGTGGTAAAAAAACTGATATATAAATATGATGGAATCAGTGCTAAATCTCCTGTCAGCTTTTAAAGAGCTTGCTAATCTCTTCATCATTCACTAAAACATGCCGTGTGTTTAAGCACCCATAATCCATCTGAAGTCAGGCAGGACTGTTTTCATACATCAGGGGGGCTTAACTCTGTCTTACTGCACCCGAATGCATCACAAAATCACCCTGAGCACATTTATCCTGATGCTACAACCAGATGGCTAGCATTACAATCATGCTAATATTAGCCTTAACACACAAACATGGTCGCCTCTGCCCGTCACTGCATGATGGGATTACCTACATGAGACTAAAAACAGAGGGAGCGAGAGAGAAAGAGAGAGAGAAATGCAGAGAAGATACAACAGTTAGGTAAAGATTCGCCTCTCATTCAATCTAGATTCAATTCTCCATGATCCGCTGTTCGCTTAATGTTTTTTCTAGAGCTGCTGTCTGTGAGGAGCACGATCTAGAAATCAGAAAGGAGGGAGATTCTGACGATAAAGAGATTTAATGGCTGCCACAGCAAACGCTGTATCTGCCTCATCATTATTCGCTCATATCTGATAGTGTCGTACCTTCCTGGGCTACTTTGATATTTACTTCCAGTATTGAAGGATTCGCACATGTAATATAGTATTGACATGAGAACGCAATGGTGCGTATCCAAAAACATAAGATGGATGGGCCGATGCACAAACACAATTTATAGAGAAAGAGTGTGTGTGTGTGTGTGTGTGAGAGAGAGAGATAATCCATTTCAGTATGATTACCAGTGGGCACAGCAAGACAGTGAGTGTGACAGGGGCTGAATGGGCACACACAACAGTGAAACAAGTGTGTGTGTGTGTGTGTGTGAAGGAGGGCCACAATGACATGATGGAGGGAGTAAAATTACCATCACTACCTTCATATGTTTAAGTATGCAAGGATGCTTGTTCATCCACATCTTTACATTTTTGTATTAGCCATCACCATGGGTTACCAGCACCATGGGTTACCAGCACCATGGGTTACCAGCTTAGCAACAGGAATCCTCGTTATTAAACTTCATTTATAAACACACAAGCTGCTTCCTGTCAAATTTAACACAATGTTGTGTGTGTGATCCTGACTTAACCACAGACACATGCTGCCGTTAATTGTTGTTAATGATTATACATTCATTAATCAATATTTTGCTGTTTGTAAACAACCACAGAACTGTTAAATTAATGATAAGCTGTTTAAAGAGATCGCATGACTAGCCTAGGAGGTTACGATGCTAACCCCGATGCTTTGTTTTCCCGTACAGAGATTATGAATGATGTCATCAAGAAGGTCAAGAAGAAGGGAGAATGGAAGGTAATACGAACTCATTCACCTCATCACCATAGCAACCATTCTCTTCCTACAGCATGATGTCATCAAGGCCATTTTGATGTTTTGACTCTCTGAGCTACAGACTAAAGTTTAGCCTTCGGTTTCGTCCACTTTCGTCCATCCTATTAGACCCGTTTCACAATTGACCAAATCAGTGTAAGGAGACAGTTCTGTTGACACTGATGTACTTGCTCAATAAATGACATCTGTGTTCATTTTAACCAAAAAAAGATAATACAGCTTTAAAGCAAATACTCAACGCGGTTCTGAATGTAGAAATCCGCTTTATCACTGTATCACGTGTGTGAAAGCACAACACGAGCCTGTAGTCTTAGTTGCACTGCTTACGAGTTTGCTGTGATACAGGCCTTACTGTTGCGGTAATGTCTCTCTCTCTCTCTGTCTGTAGGCTCTGGTGGTGGATCAGCTCAGCATGAGGATGCTCTCGTCCTGCTGCAAAATGACGGACATCATGACAGAGGGCATCACCAGTACGTCAGTCATCACTGTGATTTCCAATAACATGCTCCAACGTCCCTCTGATGAACCGTTTGCTAGAAACAGACACAATTTGTTGATTAATGATCTGAAAAGTTACCATTACAAACATTAGCCTGAAATGTGCTAATAAATAGTACGATAGCATAAATATTATAGCATTAGTTGCTCGTTTTCTGGCCCTGTGCATGCGTGTGCTCTCCAGGAAGCTGGTTTTATGGATGACCGGCTGTTTTGTCTTTATCTCTGCAGTTGTTGAAGACATCAACAAACGCAGAGAGCCCCTCCCCTCACTGGAGACCATTTATCTGATCACCCCAACCGAGAAGGTACGTAAACACTGGTTTCATACCGCGCTAATACACTACAGTAACACCTTTACCGTAGACTGTCGTCTCACAGTGAGAAAACAGAAACCGTACGCAGTGCACACTAAACATATGTCACTCACTAACACACACACAAACAAACAGTATTGACACAGCCTACACAAACAGCCCTCGCTGTTTCTATTGGCCACTGCAGTTGCTATAGCGACACACGTTTGTTGTTCTATTTTAGTGGGGCTCTTTAATTCTGCTGTTTTGAATTGAGCTGATGACATTTTAGATAATGATATGTTCTATGCTATAACCATACCGCTCAAAAGAACCCTCACACAAAGCTATTTGCATTTTTACGTTTGCATTAAATAGTGTCGTTTAGTTTTTACACTATTATTTGTTTATGAAACTATTTGTCTTGTGGGGACTGTTCCCTGGACTCTACAATATTGGTAATTTCTGTTTTAATGGTGCAAGTGAGGCCTATTTGTCACACAACACATGCAAAATCTAAACACACACACACACTTACTCCATAGACTTCTATTGTTTTCATACACAGCTACTTATAAACAATATAATCGAATCCTAACTTCCCGCGTTTTTTTAAATAAAAAAACGTTACTATATATTATAACGTTTTTCCAACTAAGGACGTCCCCAAAAGGAAGTTTTGCTAAGATTTTGCTCAGACCTTTGGGTACACACACACACACACTCTTATGTAAATCTGTTTTTTGTATTTCTCCTTACAGTCTGTACAGACTCTCATCAACGACTTTAAAGATCCTCATTCTACGAAATATAAAGCAGCTCATGTGTTCTTCACTGACAGTGAGTATCTGAGCTACTTAACTGTGCTAGCCTGTGCTAACCTGTGCTAGCGTAATACAAACTGCAGTAGTAACGGCGCTGCACTCAGAACTAGTCTACTACACAACCGGTCACCCAGATGATCTGTTTGAACCTGTTACACACAGACAAAGACATTAAATATTGAAGGCAGCTCGGCTTAAGTGACTTGGTAACAAATGACTCTGTGTTTATATTCATTCATGTAGTATTCTGTTAATTAGTCATGCTTAACAAGGTCTAGTAACTTCAGAGCAACAGGCTAAAAGCCACACAGAACACTACATAGCTAATACATAGCAACACCTTAGCAACCAGCCACCATATCTAAGCAGCCTAGGCTAGCAGCACTCACATTTTCTTTAAGACATAATAGATAAATAAATAATAAATAATTATAATCCAAAACTCTTTTAAATGGACTGTTGGGTCTAAATGCATAAATAAACACATAAAAATATGTGATACACATCACTGTTCATATATCGCTTAAAATGTATGCATCTCTTGCAGCTTGCCCTGACCCTCTGTTTAATGATGTGGTGAAGAGTCGGGCAGCCAAAACCATTAAAACCCTGACTGAGATTAACATTGCTTTCCTGCCCTATGAGTCCCAGGTGAGCAAACAAAACACAACAAAGGGGAACGAGAATAGAGATAGAGAATGACAGAAATTCATACAGAGATTCCAGAAACATCTTTGTGAGTTATACAGTCAATGTAGCGCTGTTCGTAAACAGAGTGTTCTAGACACTAAGGGTGGCCCATAATGCTTTGCGGCTGATGCTGTCTGCTATGATTAATTCAGTGGAGTCAGAGGAGCAGTGCGTTTCCCCCGCTGGGATGCTGCTGAGTGTGCCTCATACAGCCGCACGTAATTGGCTGTATCCCCAGAAAGCAGCAGCCAATCAGAGGACTTTTTGCGAGGGAACAAGCACCGGGCATCCATCTGCTGAACAGAAGGATAGTCATGTGACCTTACTGATAGAGGGTGGGGAGGGGAGGTTGTGAATAAGGCAATGAGCTGATCTACAGAAGAGACACAGATTCATACTGTGAATCATGAAGGCGATTAAAGCGAGGAAAAGCACATTTAAACATCAGTACATCAGTGGTTTTCACATGATATGGCAGAGATTTGGCCACAGGGAAACACAAAGGCAGGAAGGAAGTGCCTGAAGCACTTCTGTGCTGTAACTGTAGAGCTGAAAAGGTCACCTCGCTTACGTGATTAATCGCCACTGACCGATACACCTCATATCGGTTTGGAAACAGGAAGCAGTGATGACCCCACCAAGGCCTTTAGTGTCTGTGACCGTCCACAAACCCACACGATATTTATACAAATATTTACCATTTATATTTCACTTACATAAAAATGATCAAAAAACAGAAATCGCTGAGAAATTAACCATTTCTAAATTAGTAGAAATCCCAAATTCTTAATTTGAGCATAAGGACGTACTGCGCACGCACAGCTACAGAATAACTATTAGCGGTCAAACAAAATATGTTTTTGATGTATAGTATCCGAAACAATTATTTTACACATCATTGACTTACTGAACATTATTATTCACATTATTGAACACTTTCATTCAGTTTCAAAACAACAGCTGATTAATTACACTAACAAGGTTGAACGTGCGTTTAGGTGTTTTCACTGGACAATCCAGATGCCTTCCAGAGTTTCTACAGTCCTCATAAGACACAGCTGAAGAACCCTGTGATGGAGCGTCTGGCCGAGCAGCTGGCCACGCTGTGTGCCACACTGAAGGAATACCCTGCTGTACGATACCGAGGGTAAGACACAGGCTGCTGCGTTCATACTGTAATTATTATTACTGTAAAACCGAACATGAGCAGAGAAACATCATTACCGTCATCCACACAACTACTGTGCTCTTGTTTATGGAGAATGTTTTATGAAAACGGATATAAAAATCATTTCTTCAGCTACATCATCGATTTCTCTGTTATTTTTACCAGAATTTCTACACCATTCTATTCCGTAGGAAAGCTTTCAATTATGACTCGTATATAGTTTCTTTTCACATACAAAACGTCATTTATCAAAATAATATACAGAACTAATGGAAAAGATAATTGCTCAGTCATCTCTGGAAGAGATTTTAAGAAACAGTTGCTAAGATCGTCTAAATCTCTGTTCAGCCCAATAATGTGATTGTTGGTGCACAGGGAGTACAAGGACAACGCCACGCTGGCTCAGCTGCTTCAGGACAAACTAGACGCCTATAAAGCAGACGATCCCACAATGGGAGAGGTGAGCAGCACATCTCTTACTGTACTGTAGTGAGTCACCGCACTGCAGAGAGAAATGAGACTGGTCCCAGCTGACAGAGTGGAAACACTGACTAATGTTCCCTCAATGTTATTCTTGCAGTAACGTTGTTATCTATCATGTATATCGAAAACGCTTTTCCTTATTCTTAGGTTGCTAGTGGAATGTTTGAAAAACAATTTTAAAATGTATGAATAACGTTCTTACAATTAAGCAATAAGGTTAATACGACATTCAAAAAAGGGACGTTGTAAATGTTCCTAGAACTTTCAAAATAGCGTTTTTAACGTTAAACGTTCTAACTAACATATTCTTAACATTTATACAACTTTCTTTGCAGGGTCCAGACAAGGCCCGGTCTCAGCTTATTATTCTGGACCGGGGTTTCGATCCCGTCTCCCCTATGCTGCATGAGCTCACCTTCCAGGCCATGGCATACGACCTGCTGCCCATTGAGAATGATGTCTACAAGTGAGTGACATGAACACAATAGACATGTTTTGTAAGTCTCTTCACATTCTGAATATTTAGCTTCTGTGGAAAGCGCCGGTGCTTTAAAACATTCGTCCAATCATTGTATTCGGTCTGTGGCTTTGAAGAGCGCTCTAAATGGAGGGTGGGATTTTATCCTTTCAAAGCCTCCAATATAGCCTACCGTACCTTTAAAGAAAATGAGCTGTTTTTATGCATTGAACACAAAATTACTAAAAGCCCATGTTAATATGGATGAATGATAACATACAGTATGTGAATGAGCCAAAATAAAAATAGCTTAAAATTAAACCTTTACGCAATATTTACTTTAAGTTTACCAACATATACGACAAAGAAAATAGCTAAAATAAAGCATAAGCTGTTAACGTGGCTAGTGCTAACACATCGGTTTGTCTGTGTTAGTTAGGTGTTAGTCAGTTAGGTGTTAGTCAGTTAGGTGTTAGTTAGTTAGGTGTTAGTCAGTTAGGCGTTAGTCAGTTAGGCGTTAGTCAGTTAGGTGTTAGTCAGTTAGGTGTTAGTTAGTTAGGTGTTAGTTAGTTAGGTGTTAGTCAGTTAGGCGTTAGTCAGTTAGGTGTTAGTCAGTTAGGTGTTAGTTAGTTAGGTGTTAGTCAGTTAGGTGTTGGTTATTCTGCACACAATTTTGCCTGCGAGTTGGAAACATTTGTTTGGTTCGTGTCTGTTAGGTACGACACCAGCGGAATGGGGGACTCTCGTGAGAAGGAAGTCCTGCTGCATGAGGACGATGACCTCTGGGTGGCGCTGCGACACAAACACATCGCTGAAGTCTCTCAGTGAGTGAAGCCTTACATTTCATCTTATTTGATGATATTATGATCTTTGCGTCTCTTGTAGCTCTTGTTGTTCAGTCATGTCCTCTTTCCGTTTGTAAATGAAAACGTTCTGTTTTCAGGGAGGTCACACGGTCCCTGAAGGAGTTCTCTGCCAGTAAACGAATGAACACTGGAGAAAAGGTAGGTGGAGTCAGGTGGGGGGAGGGGCCTGGAGGCGGAACGGTGGGAGGGGCCTGGAGGAGTTGAAAGTGCCAAATTGTGTAGCGTGGGCGAGGAGGATTGCTTGGCAGATGAGATTGTGTAGGCTGCCGACTCCAAACGGTTATGGCTGACTCAAATGAAACTGCTCTGAGGCTACAGTAAATAAGTGATGATTGATTACTGACACAGCAGAGATGTGTGTATGTGCTTGTGGTGTGACGTACTAAGTTCCACGTCCTGCAGACTGGCGTTAATTATAACGACTTTAATCTTATAATGCATCTGTGTATCTGATTGGTTTGCCGTCGGATCTGAGAATCTAGGGATAACTCACAAAAATGAATTGTGCCCCCATGTAACGCTACTTGCAGGTGTAACCCCATGTCACATGAAGTACCAGCTTCAGGCGTCTTTCTGATTATAGTTTTAAATATAATACCGTGTGTGTTTGTGTGTTCTGACCCATCGCAGACGACCATGAGGGACTTGTCTCAAATGCTCAAGAAGATGCCCCAGTACCAAAAAGAGCTCAGCAAGGTGAATGAAGCCACAAGATACATTTACAAATCCATCAATCCTCACAGAACATAGTTATATATACTGTATATACTGTATATATACAGATACTGTACATATTCACCGTGTTAAATTCTGGATCTGTTTAGTACTCCACTCACCTGCAGCTGGCTGAGGACTGCATGAAGCACTACCAGGGAACCGTGGACAAGCTGTGCCGTGTAGAACAGGTACAGATCACACCCGACACTAATATAAAAAACATACCCTTGTGAAAACCCATCATGCTTTTACTGTAGTAATACTTACTGTCTGAGTTTTTATGCTTAAGAAAGAAAAATGTACAGTTTAAAATGTTTAACTTGTATAAACTGTGTATAACTTGTTAAAATGTGTAACTTGGTATGAATTCTTAAGTATGCACTTGCTGATACAAAAATCTGAAAGCTGCAGGATATTCTCTGTTGTTATTATTATGGTTGCTTCCAGTGTGTGAAGTATAATTTATTAACCATGTTTAACGTTTGTCTGGCTGCCCGTCAGGATCTCGCTATGGGAACAGACGCAGAGGGCGAAAAGATCAAAGACCCCATGAGGGCAATCGTGCCCATTCTGCTGGATGCCAACGTCAGCACCTACGACAAGATCCGCATCATCCTGCTCTACATTTTCCTTAAAAACGGTAAGAGACGCTGCTTTGGTATTATGTTTGACGGCCATTTTAAGTCTCAGCTTGCGTTGAGAGATTGCCCTGAGCAGCCATTTTGTAACGTGACGTGTGTGTGTGACACGTGTGTGTGTGTAAAAACAGGGATTACAGAGGAGAATCTTAACAAGCTGATCCAACATGCCCAGATTCCTCCTGAAGACAGCGAGATCATCACCAATATGGCTCACCTGGGCGTCCCCATCATTACCGATGTATGCCATCCTCCTACCATTCTACAGCTCTAAGCAACAATTAAACTCATTTCCCAGCTTGTTAAAGAACTAGTTATCTTCTATGACACACAGAATGTCTCTGTTGCTTCTGTATATTGCAGTCCACCCTCCGCAGGGGCAAGAAACTCGACCGAAAGGAGCGTGTGAGCGAGCAGACCTATCAGCTCTCTCGCTGGACCCCACTGATCAAGGATATCATAGAGGTAAATGCTAATCTATAGCATTAGACATAGAAGCTTTATGTAAACTGGGCCTCATGAAAATAGTTGTGCCACTTTAGCCCACAGCATACAAGCTGTGTCTTATTTACTAACCAGCTGCAATGCATACCTAGCCAACAGTTTGGGGTTGGAAAAATGTTTCCGTAACTTTTCCATAACAAATATGTTTAAAATGTAATTTTCGAAACTTTTAGGAACGTTCAAAATGTCCATGTTTTATTACCGGTATTGCTCAGTTATTAGAACGTTACATTTATTTAATTTGGTAACATTTGTAAAATGTTCCACTAACAACTTAAGAATAATGTTTTTGATACGACATAGAAGCATATAAAAACATTCTACTAACATTACTGTGAAAACGTTTTTTTTAGTATTAAACGTTTTTTAGCAAAATTGTTACTGAATGAGAACGTTAGCCAACGTTCTGAGAACGTTCCCTGTTAGCTGTGTTGTGTGTGTGTGTGTGTGTGTGTAAATGTGTAATCTTACTTTGTTGTGGAACTTGCAGGATGTTATTGATGATAAGTTGGACACCAAACACTATCCGTACATCTCAACACGCTCGTCCTCTTCCTTCAGCACGTCTGCAGTCAGGTACACACACACACACACACACACACACACACACACACGCATGCATTTTCGTATTGCACAAACCAATGACCAAAGCCACTCAGATCAATAATCATTTGTGCGGAGGGGTGGGGAGAACAGTTAGATCAATACCGTGATTGGACAGTGTGATGATGGGCAGGGGTGAGCACCAATGACAGCAGGGGTGGAGAGTGCTGCATTTCCTCAGGGTCGGCGGTAATGATCTCGGCATCTCCACAGCTCCTGTAAACAGCAGTGGGGACAGAGCAGGATGTCCCTGACTCCCACACAGAGAGATTTGGGAGCTGCTGGGTCCCATTGTGTGGGTTATTGATGAGGTTTAACATCAGCATTGTTTACCGTGATTTCCTCTCTTATTATGCTTGCAAACAGCTGGAGGATGAAAAACGACTTGCACTGTACCATGATACAGTTCATAAACAAATTTATGAACGTTTCTGTAATGTTTCCATTTAGTTACAAAAACGTTGTCTCACTAACAACTTAAGAATAATGTTTTTGATATATATGACGTTAAAATGTTTTTCTGATGCAAGTAGTTTTTGATAACATGGAGAGAACTTTTAGAGAACATTAGCCAAACTTTGAGAACATTCCCTGTTACCTGGGACAGATCGTAGACCATTTTAGTGCCTGGAAATACACAAATATAATGTTTTGACTGGAGGCACTGGTTTCCTTGTCAGTCATTTTGCATGTTAAGGTTTGCAGACATCTGATTGGCTGAAAGGTCTTTGAGGGTAGAGCTAGGGGAGTATATAGTAATATAATGAGTATAATATTGAATAATATTGCTTTTAGCAGCTTTGCACCAACATTGCACATACTTTTATGACAGCTTCAATATTTTTCTTTTAATCTAAAATTATATGAAACACTAAAGAATATCATTTTAAATTCATGTAAATAATGGCTCTTGCCTGTTTATGCGTTTCTATTTGTAATAGTGCCCGATATGGCCACTGGCACAAGAACAAAACCCCTGGGGAGTACCGCACGGGCCCGCGCGTCATGGTTTTCGTCATCGGGGGCGTGTCCTTTAGCGAGATGCGCTGTGCTTATGAGGTCACACAGGCCAATGGCAAATGGGAAGCCATCATTGGTGAGTCCGCAGAGAATCCGTTTAATGTTGCATTTTTATAGAATTTACAGAGTTACTAAGCAACCACCCTTTAATTCCTGTTTAATGATCTGTTTATGTCATACGATATTACTTGTGTAACATTTCCTGTGCTTTTGTCTTGTATTTTGTGCTGTCTTGTTTTAATTGCTCTTAAATTGCAGTTGTCAGCCCCCGCTGTGTTTATAAGTCTATGTTCGTAAGTTTTCTCTGTGTGTGTATGTGTTGTGCGTATGTTAACTATTATGCTTAAAATGGACACCTTTATTTAGCTGGGAGGATTCTTGTAGACTCACAATGGCAGCCAATTGTAAAGTACATTCTGAAGCGAAATCTGGAGCGATAAGGGCCATTCACACTCACAGCTATGAATTCACTTTAAATTCAAGTTGCTGTATTGTTGGCGCCTAGCAAGATGTTCCTATGGAACTGCAGTGGGTTTTTTTTAGGCAGATAGATGTGTCAATGTCCATATCGCTCCATATTTGCAAAATAATGAAGCCTGCCCGCTGTTATAAAAAAAGGGAACTGAAATTTGTCTGGAAAAATAGCATCACAAACAAGAGCAATTCAATGAAATGAGGTCCAAAGTATCGGACCTCAGTGAGGCAAAAGAATTTCGCTGTAATGCTAATTACAGAAGTGTGAAATAAATGACAAAACTCATTAGACTGAAGGAGGCTTACCGGTTAATCACTTCCCCCCCAAGAGTTCCAGAATGATATTTTCTGGAAACTCTTGGAGCGTCAGGTTCTGCAGATGGTCGTTTGCAAGGTGGTGAAAGAGTGTGAGATTCATGAGCGTGAAGCCACCTCTGTTCCTCCGCAGGTTCCACCCACACGCTCACCCCAACCAAATTTCTAATGGACCTGCGGCACCCTGACTTCCGAGAGTCCACTAGGGTGTCCTTTGAGGACCCCAACCCCTCAGACGAGTGAGAAACAGGGAGGGGAGGGAGACAGAAATCACGCTGACAAAGTAAAGACAGCCAAACAAAGAAACCCTTTCTGAACCCCCACAGCACAAGGGATTTCTTTTCCTGCTCCTGTTACCACACGTTAC
>JAZGTJ010006922.1:0-23925 GCA_036877575.1 Botia almorhae
CTTATGTCATTCCAAACCTGATTGCTGTTTATTGGTTTTGGATGAACTATCTTTGAATAACACACCGCAGATCAGATGGCTGCCTGCATCACACTGAGCAGATGTTTTACAGCAAATAAGCCCTTTTTAAATACATTTGAACTTGAGCTTCAGGAATCTAGAAACGAGGAAAACTCAATAAACAATACAAACAAAGATAACAGATATCAACACAATTCTGGATGTCTTGCCAATAATATAATAAATATTTGTTTTTTGTTTTAGATAACAATATTGCAGTACCTGGTAATTAAAAATGCTCATTTCATTATTGAATTTTCGATTCACCGCTTTCTAAACAGTCGTCTCTGCTCTCTGCATACAGATAACAGTCATCTATATGCATCAAATAATCATCAAACTATTGATGAGTAAACTAGTGTCAGCTTCCTGTGAAGTGATACATTCAGATTACATTCCCTACAATTCTGAATATACATGAAGACTGTGCAGAACTGTGTAGTCCAGTTTTCAGGAAATCAGGTGATCAGAACGTGTTTTTGAGAAGCTCTGACAAGATGTGGTCACATGGACACAGTTGTTTGAGTTAAATACTGGAGTTACAGAGGAAGAAATACTGGACGACGATCTAGGCCATTGAGGTCACAGCCTAGAGATGCAGATGGAATTGTGGGAAATTTTAATACACTGTTCTTATTTATAGTATATATAATATTTAAATGTACAGTATAGGAAGTATAGCTATCAGTTTATTAAATATGCAGCTCCTCTGTGACCAGGGTGCAAAGGTGACCTAAACAAGATTTAAAACTCCTGTTTGTATCTAAATGGAGCACTTAACACACACTCAAAGATGATGCTGAACTGAGCACACTGGAGCATGACACACACAAAGTCAAGGCCAGTAAGTGTGAATGAAGAGCCCAAACTGTGTGTTATAGTTACTGTCAGAGAGTGAATAACAGTTGATTGTTGTTGATGTTAACCGGTTGTTGTTTTCTGATGATTCTGATCTCTTTGACTTCATTCTGTGCTGTGGGTGGGAGTGGGGGTCGCAAGAATTTTGGCACTTGTTTGAGACCCCTAATATAAAGAGTAAATGGTCATTAGACTTCTGAATCAAATGATAAAATGTCTGTAATAACTGGTAAGCATTGTTACTGAATAGATTTTTCCCATCTTGTCAAACTTTTAGAATAATATGATGTATTTTTGTGTCAAACAAAACTTTGTATTCGGTTGCTTTTGTTTTTGTCTGACAGGCTGCGTTTTGTGCTGCTGTTCAAAAATATCCCAAAACATAGCAAAATACCTTCACTGATTTAATTTTTCTTTGCTGAAATATTGCCATGCACTGAGGAAAGTGTTTTGAGTAAATCCTTTAGCCCCTGGACCTGCTGGATTGTTCTTTGAAACAGCAATACATTAACAAGAGTCCTCGTGGTACCTCTGTGAAACTGGGTCGCATCAGGCCTGTGGGTGACACACGGTTTTAATGCAGGATGTATTCTCAGTTTTATAGAAAGTACAAAATTAATCAGACGGAGACTGAGTTTATTGAGCTCATTTGTTCTGGAGAGGAAATTGAATAGGTGGGTTTTAATAGGTGAGAGAGATACACACACACGCGGTATAAGTATGAAGAAAGAGTGAGAAATATTAAATACTACATGAGAAATATTAAAGTGTTGCTTTGTCATCGTGGCACAAAGCGTTTCAGTTTGTTTGCCTGTTTTTGTTCCCCTCATTTTGCCTTTATTCAGTTCATATGCATCTTAAAATATTGGTTCAAGTTTTGCCGGGACATTAATATGAACATTATATGTTTTATCTTGTCTCCTTTCAGCATACATTTCAAATATTCAGTTTTTCCTCCACCATTATAAAACTTGTACATTAATATTAATATGTACTTGTTTGTGTTCAGCACTTGGAGGCCCCTAACTGCTCGGGGCCCCCTGCAGCGCACCCCCTGCGGGGCCGTCCCCATGACACTCATTGGTTGTCATGCTGTATCTATTGTGAACCGAGTGTTAATCCATACTTCAGTACAATGCAATGCGAAACCCATTTTTAGCTGTGTGTTCCAGTCCAGCTACAGAAAAGTTTAAAGTTTAATGGCATTTTATAATTGGAAAACATCTAAATGTAAATGCAAGAAAAGCTGATTCGACGGGAAGAAATCCAATTTGGTGATAATCACAGTTTTTTCTTTCCTCTTTTAATTATCTCTAAAAAGCAGAGCTCTGGCCACTCTGACATTTAAAGACATTTTAATGAATGTTTCCTTATTCATCCGAATTTAAACTGAAGCGATTGAAAACAAATGGTAATAAAGCACACAAACAGCCCTCAGTGAAGGGAATTAAAGTCAGTGTGTATGGCTGAGGTTTATATAGCAGACTGCATTCATTTACTCAGATGGGTTCGAGAAGGTCTGAGCCGCACAATAATCTGCCTGAAGCTTCGCTTTACATAGATTTACCACATTTAAAAAATACCACACACACAACTGTTGTAATACACTGTCATGAGGGGTTTCTGCATTGCCATTAACAGCAATAAGATAAGACACCATTGCTAAATAAATAACTCCATTCATTGAAATTAATAATTAGAATAACCATTTATCTACCAAGTAATATATCTAGTTCATTAGCTTAACTGTAGGTGTTAAATGGTTCTCAATTTGCTATTAACATAAACTGTGCTGTCACAGAGGGGTTTTAACGAGGCTCATCCAATCAGAATTTAGAGTCATAACCATTCTTTTTATAACACTGTTTTTGTCATGAATAACATTTTGGCAGTGGCACATTTCCTTCGTGTCTGACAGTGAAGGGTTTAAGATCCGTCTGGATTTTGTTTATTTCTCTATTGCACACATTTACTCTTTGGACAGGCGGCCCCTGAACAAATTAGATGAACGTAGAATTTGTGTCAGTAGGAGATGCATTCATGCCAGAATTGTACAGCTTAAAGACGTTATTGCAGTAAATTAAATTTCAGTTATTTGGCCGTTCCAGTTGTACAGTATCTGAGTTCCAAACAGAATCCACCAGCACATTTAAAGAAAATCAATTTCCATAACCTGACCAGGATGCAAAATTACACTAATACAGGACAGCCCGACTGTCGTGTACAGAAGTTATGCGTATGAATCAGAAGGCTGGAGAAACAGTAGATCACTAAGCAATTCTGTACTTGGGTTCTAATATGCAGTTAAGAGTTCATACATCTTCAGTGCAGTAAACAAGATACAGTAACTGCTGTGTTGCAATGTTCTGTTCAAGTTCATACCATTGCTAAATCATACAGTACAGCCGGGCCTCAGCTTGTCAGGTTATCAGGCCCATTTTGCTGACTTCACAAGAACACGTCTGTGGTTATAGCTGTTCAAGCACAATTACTCTGTCTTTCACCAGGTTTAACTGTTGGGTGGGGAATTGTGACAAACCTTAATTTCACTGAAAACCTGATGTGATTAACAGGAATCTAAGCAAATCAGCCCACGCTTTTTCCTTGCTAAAGTGGGTCAGATTACAACAGAATGGGAGAAGGAAACGTTGGTCTTGGTGGTCACTGAGGTCTGTTTTCTGTTTAATTACACGATGCTGAATTCATACAGCACAGAGATGTTGTGTTGTGGATCTCCTGTGAGCAGAAGGCTGGGAATGCTGAATCTCCTGCCAGCTGCCCGAACATACGCTGAAAAGCTGCTGGATATTTTTAAGATTGCCTCAGAGAAAGTGGAGGTGCTCAGAGCTGTTTTTATGAACTCTCTTGGCAGTTTTAAAGAAAGAATCAGTATTCAGTTAATAGGGGTTTGGTGTGCTGCTTGACAGTTTGCAGAGTAATCAGCATTTGCTGAATCTTTCCAGCTGAAGTATATGAGAGACACACATACATTAGGAAACTAATTATTTTAAATCTAAACTGCGTTACCTTCCAGCTGTTGGTAATATTGACCACCATTGTTTTTTTTTTTCAAAAGTGTGGGTAGATGGACGGATGGATGGACGGACAGACAGATACATGTGTACATAGAGCCTTTTTCTGTTTGTAAACATGCTATATCTGGCCTGTCTTGTGGTGATGCGTTTTCTTCCAGTGCTGTTGTTCTGCAGATGTGAGGCTTTATTGATGCTCTGGTGACCAGTACACGTCTGCTTCAGCTCCATCAACATCTTCATCTCATGATGGTTTTGAGGTCAGACTCAACATCTGCTTGTAAACACGGGTCAACTGCTTCATTTAAACCGCTCTGCACTTAAACCGTCTGTCTGTGGTGGAAGTCATGCTTTGACATCAGGGTTAGCTTGTACTTGACTGGATTTCTGATTCATGAGATCAAAAAACCTTCTGGTCTAAGACGTGTGCTGAAATGCTTAAAAATCTGCTCTGTTGATAAAGAAGAATTGCATATTTCTTTACACAACTGGCTTTTATTTAAATAGATGAGCTGGAGCTAGTGAAATTGATAGTGAAGGAAAATGTGCCAGTGGAGAAAATACCCAGGAGACATGGAAGCCCCTAGAAATCTGTTTAAGTAACATCCAGGACTCCCCGCATGAAGGTGACAGTGTGCCCAGAGTACAGAGCTGGAAGTTCAGCGAGGTGAAGCAGACATTTTCATTCTATAATTTCCATCCTTCCGTTTGTGCTATTTCATAGTTTCATGTTGTATTTGTACATCATTGTTCACTGTGTTTATATACACAGTTGTGTTTGTGTTATGTAAATATAACAGCTGCATGCATACAAGTATAGGAAAACTCAGCTGACCATAAAACTTCCAGCCATATCATTACTGTTTTTACAACACAAACCCCTCAGCACTGAGCCACGTGGCCTACAAAGCCTTCAGACAGATATATATCCTCAAAATTGCCACTTTATATCGGTTATCCACAATCCCTCCTGTCTCAGCCCCCGCAGAGAAGACATTCAAGTTCAGCTGCATCCATTTCTTGGATCTATAATAATTTAATTTAGTTTCTCCAGCATTAAAGTTTTTATGACGTTCCCAAGTGTTGTGTAAACGTATACAATGTAAGCGAAACATTATGAATATGAACTATTGGTTCGTTTATCCTCAAAACCCCACAGCATGTTTATTTCATTAGATATTGTACTTCAATGTTGTTTTCTCCAGAGCCTGAAATACAAACAATGAAAGGCATTTATTCACTGTTATATACTGTATGCCACTGTTCCCACAGAGACGTCATTTACACAAGGCAGTGACAAAAAAAAAATGGACGGTTGGTGAGAAGTATTTAACTAAATATTAAGTTTCGCTTCAATAAAAGCCACGAAGACTCAAAGTAGTTTAAGCACAATTCTTCATCCGATAGCAAGAAAACCTCATTGAATTTATTACTTCTTCTGTACTTTATTTGAACGTTCCTGTCTGACGATGTAAATGACTCTTAGAAGCTGCTGTCTCCAGCGAGCTCATGCTCAACAGTTAAATTTGTTCATAAATCAGATGCAGTATTTTTGAAATGTCAGTGAATTGGCCTGGAGAACAGGGTATGTTAATGGAGCTGGTTGGAGGCCTCTCATATTGTAACTGAGTGCCTCATTTATCGTGTGTGTTAACACTACAAATGATCCTCATGCTGTGCTGCGCATAGCGAGTTCAAATGGCATGTATTCAGCATATGGGTCGGGATAGCTTGTGAATAATTACATTGTCATGTTATTTAACAGTCACTCTAACTAGCTAAGACACACTAAAGCAACAAGCAATAAATACGAATGTGTGTTTATGTGTTAACCATCTGCGACTGCAACAGACAGCACGGTTGCATGGTATGCATTTCTTCAGTTGCATTATTTGGACTACATGCCACTATGCAATTTGTTTTAACATTCTGTAGCCTAAACTACATAATGTTTACAAATTCATATTTGTTGTGTTTTTTTAATTGTAGTGAGAACTTTAAAATTGTGCTATCACTACAAAAAATTCTTGAAACTATTATTATCTGACGCTATAACTTTGAACTACAGATATTTAGAAATTTGTCCTCTGGAGACACTGGATCAAAAAATCTTGAAAACTAAAATAATTTATCTATTTGTTTTGAAACCCATGTGTCACTCAGACCGAGTAAAACTCACAACGCATGAAAAAAAAAGTTCAGGTGTCACAACGCATCTATTCAACATGGAAAATTAATTAAACAGTCCAGTTAGGCAGCTGCGCGCTGCATTTACCATGCTGCAGAGAAATCATGCAAAATTCATGGAGCGCATGTAAATCTGACACCAGACTCCAGCCAAAGGAACGGACAGCTAAGCACCATCAGGTATAGAGAGTTTGGCAGCCATGACACACACTGGATTCATCTGATCGGAGAAGACAGCAGCTCTGAAGAGCGTTAGCAGGATCTGCACTGAAATGTTCATGACCTGTTCTGCCCTTTTAATTATGCTGAACTTCAAGTTGGGAATTTTTCCCACCAGCTCTAGTCTGTTCTGATGTTCAGTGGTCCATGTCTCGTTGCTTATGCAACTTAACATACTGTTTCAATCAAGCAGAAATGAAGGCGTTCTTCTAAGCTAGGACGGCGAGTGTCTAAGGAGACCATTACTGAGTGGAAATGAATTGTTTTGGTGGAAACTGAGGTGGAAATTCTGTCTGCAATTCAAAGTAGACATTACAACTTCATGAAATCTTTGTAGCAGTAGTTATGTTGTTACAGTTTGAGTCCATGTGAGGTTAGCAGATCTTCAGCTCATCTCTAACGGTGTTAGATAAAATTGGCAAGTCACTCAGGAGTTTGAAGGTGCGTCCTGGTTTCTCGTATAATTGAATCCCATCAAACTTGAGGAGGAAATCTTTGATCTATCCAAAAATAAGAGCAGCTCTATTACTGCTGTATGAGGTGTCTCCAGGTGAATCTGCTAGCAGAGGGCCAGTGGAGAATTGCCCTTGAATGACTCAGTTGATAGAAAAATGATTCATTATGCATTAAATATGATCAGGGACCTCCTGAATCATGATCACCATGAGTGATTCAGTCAGAGCTAATGTGTAGTGATAATGACAGCATGAGCCAAAACCAGAAAGGGAGGCCAGCCTCCTACTGGACTTAACACAAGGTTCATGTCATCAGAACTGTTTTGTCTTTTGTATGCCAGCCTCTACACTGTTTAGGGCTTTTTTTAATATAAAAACATTTTTGAAACAAGACACATTTTCTTGAGAACAAATATGTTGTAAGATAACAGGACTTGTTTAAAGAGAATATATTTTAAACTGAGTGTTTTTTTTTCTCCACTGGCAATTTTATTTCTCCAAATAGGAAATACCACAAAATATGATAATTTATGCTCAAAACTGAAAAAAAAGAAAAACAATTGGAATAAAATCAAATAGAAAAAGAATAATATACCTAATTTTTCAAATGTGTCGTTTAAAAACATTAAGTGTCTTGTTTTCAAAATGTTGCTCAGTTCTGCTGCTGGATATCTTCCGGAAGAGTCCAGCAACAGTAACCAAACACATCAGCCCGTCATTCCTGAGTGTGACTATGTGGTTCTGCTGTGTTTAATTCCGGTTCTGCACTGTGCAGGAGGAAGAGCTTCAGTTAAGTGACTGAGATCCCTCTGCTTCACATACTTTACTAGTAAACAAGACAGAAATAGCAATTAAGAGAAAGATGTTTGCAGTGCACACGCAATGACATTACGTTTTAAAAATGTGTGATTGTGTGTGTTCACATTGGAGAAAAGCAACATCTCTCTGAGTCCTCTGATGTCCTGATGTTAACAAACACACACAGAAAGAGAGAGAGAAGTGCGGACGTGGAAGTCAACCGTGTAATGAAAGTACCCAGAGCAGTTTCGGGCTCCGGAGGGACCTCGTGTGGGTGCCACACTGGACGACCATCGGCTCACTTTAAGAAGGTTAATTATGAGGTGCCACCAGAGGGATCGTAAGACTTATCACAAAACGTTTGTGTTTGCACGTACATTAGCATCATTGCAATCGTACAAGGTTCTGAATGGATAATTACGACTGCCCACCTCAGTCCCCCCAACACCCTCTCAGAGCCTCATCTTTACACTCATTTTACTGTGTGCCCCTGCTGAGCCTCATGGGAAAAACACCAGACAAGATTGCTGAACCAAAGGAACATTTTGGGGTCTTATTATCATTCCTTGGGTAAACAGCGCAGGAGTGCATGATTTCTCCAGAGCTCACGAACTAAATAGAATTATCACTGATTAAACCGGTTAACCACCAGCTGCTGCGCTGAGAAAAACAAGAAGGCAGCGTTTCTTTCTGGCTTATTAGCATTCCCTCTGCGTTTCACAAGCTAAAAGTGTCAAATGTGTCTTCTGCCAGGGATCAAGGATGTAAGAGCCTTGATTATAAAAGTTCTTGTGCTTTCTGAGGACCAGTGAGTTTGGGATGTTTTACATGGACATTCAGAACTCAGCCAGTCCCCGTTATTCATAAAGCATTAGCTAGCAAACTGCCATTCTTGAAGCCAAAGTGACTTTTCATGCTTGCCTGCCGTTGTCCAAAACCAGGGGAGGTTGGCTGTCGACCAAATCAAAGAGGAAGGCACCTATTGACAAAAACGAGCTCCCACAGTTCTGTGCTTCCTGTGCGTATAATGCCCACAGAAATACTCGTCCCCATCTCCAGGGCCATTTGAACAGCCAAAGAGAAACTTTTCAGCTTTCTCCATTATGTTTTCGAATTTAAAAGGAGATGTGTGGAGCTGTAGGGCCCGTTGTGGCGTTTTGAATAGATCCTTACACAATTTAAGCAGACCCCAGGTCAGATACTTTGGAGTTTGAAGGCAGAAGAGTGAATTAGGACTGGATTCACTCAGGCAGGAGAAAAAGGGAATATGGGCAGCACAGTATGGAGAGCTTTGTAAATGGTACCATCTGTTGGAGCACATTGTCAGCGTGCTGTGAAGGTACCAAACGCAGGCAGGTGAACATCTCCTGTCCTTCCCACTGCTGTCACATGTGCTTTAAAAAATTCCCTTTGCTGATTAGGGAGGAAGTTCTAGACTTATAAGAGGTGAACACGGTCTCAGAGGAGGTCAAATATGCAGAGTGTAAGTATGCAGCCTAACAATTATATACTCTCATTATATACCCAAGTAAAGGGTATATAATTGTTAGGCTGTATATATATATATAATGCTATAAGTCTAAAGCAGTACTACTTAGTAAGACTACTGAAAATGCACTGATGTATATATCTAAATAGTAAGTGGCCCAGCTTTATGTTCATTCCCCAAAGTTCTGTTACAGGAAGATACAAAGTTGTTTTCCAGAACCTTCATTCTCTCTGTTCTTCTCTGGTAGAATGAGATTCCAGCCTCCACTAGATCTGCTGAGCCCATCAAAACTTAAGCGCTAATCCATAACCATATACAACCATATATGTGCGCTTTCTATAAATAAACAAACAAAACATATTCTCTTCTGCACAGTTACACTTCTGCTCTAGTTTTTGTTCCACTCTGGTTTACTCTCGAAACTCTGAATTGCAGGAGTGCAAATATCGTTGCATGATAAATCGCTTGTGATTTTCCTTATTTGTAAGTTGCTTAGAAAAGAAGCATCTGTTAAATTATTACATGTTAATGTAAAACAATAACAGTGCAACATTGAGTTCTTCGGAGTCCAGGAATGTGGCTCTTTTATTCAGCAGAGCATGAATGTTGCAGGTAGGCTGGACCTGACAACCAGTTTAAACCATCACAGTTACTCACTTTTAGCCCAGTGCCTCTGGACATCAACTGCAGTCAGTACGAGTCAGTTTTACCAGCCCGTGCTTATTGCCAGGAGCACCAAACAGGTGGAGGTCTTGCTGGTGATGGTGGAGGGGTTGTGGGCTGAAAATCTAAGAGACAAGTGCTCCCATCACAACAGTGCTGGATCAGAACTCCAGCCAAACATCTAACTGTTGTACAATGATTGGGAATTGGATTTTCTAGGCAGAGAGTAACAGGCATAGATTTCTTATTTCTTGTCTTTTAGGAAATAGTTCTTCTGTTTGATTTACCATGCAAAGTTCAGGGCACCTGTGTTGTTTTTGGTTTGGTTGGGGTTCAGAAATGTCCCTTTATTACACATCAGGCACCTGAAGAGTTAAAGACATAAAACAAGTTTCTCAGCCTTTTTGGAAATCCTGCCCTGCACCTCAACCATTGTCACTGTCTGTATAGTGAGGAGCCAGATTAGTACAGAATTGTGTCTGGATTAAAACATGTATCTCCCACATAAGCACCAATGCCCATGGTGTCTATGCACTAACCACTAAGCCACGGTCCAAATGGTTTTTTACTCTTCCTTAAAGATGCCTGTCGGTTCGGATGATTTCTAAAACATCTCTGCAGTGAGATTTTGCTGTTCTCTCCTAACCCCAGTATAACTGAAACGTATGTGCAAGTAATGATTTACAACTGTTTGGTAAATAGTTTTTATTCAGTACTCTGTCTAAAGAGACTGAATGTGACATTGATAAAAAAAAACAGACGCCTTTTCCCACTATCAGAACCGTCCTCTTTCCCAGATTTCCAAGATCACAAGATAAACATCCAAATTCACTTAAATTTCAGCCTGGCTGCCTCATGAAGTGGGTGGTTTGTTACCTTGTCGAAATGCCGCATGCATTAGTCTTACCTGCACCAGTGCAGAAAGCGCAAGGTGACTGCGCTTGTCTCCGAGCCTCACCCTCCGCTGCCCGCAATACATCAGCAGATGCTCACAGGCACCCTCCCCATGAGACAGCTGGGGCCCGGAGACCCCCGCCCTGACCCTGCTGCCTGCTGCCCTGTGATAGATGATGATGTCCAAACACTGGAAGCGCCACAGAGGCGACAGATAACACCTCCGGTGGCTGAGGGAGCGCTTCTGGAGCGGAGGCGGCAAATCCCATCAGCTATAGAATAGCGTATTTAAATTGCTCGGCCGGGTCGTGTCGATATTGAATTGCAGCCGGCTAAAGTGTGAGGTTTTAATGCAATCACAAGGAGACGCCAAAATGCCAGGGGAACGTTTTATTCCCGATGCCTCTTGAGTTATTGACAGAAAGTTGAGCTGAGGAAATTACAGGGTAAATGTCTCTTTTCAGAGGAAAAATCAAATATGAGGGTATTGTATATGTATTATCTCTGTTGAATAACCTCTGCTCTCTGAAGGATTGTGGGATTGTTCTTTTCTGACCACTGTGAGTGGCTGACGTTCACTGAAGACTTGAAACAGAACAGTAAGGCCCTGTTAAAGACGGTTTCTGCAAGCCTACCTCTGAAAGCGCCGCCACTCTACAAGTCCTTTGTAGACGAGGGTAATGACATTTACTCTTTCAAAAGAACGTACTGTGGACTTGAAAGGGAATTTCATGGAGTCTGCTGCCAAGCCACAGGGAACAGTGTCAAAAATTCATACCCACTTTTCAATACTTCATGGACGTTAGTCAACCTCAGTCTGTGGTTACAGGACCAAATTCTTTGAAAAGACATCGACTTAACAATAAAAGCACAGCAACTTCTGTAGATAAGTGTTAGGTGAGTGCAGCTATGACAGCTTTGCAGACCGGAGAGTTTTTGTTTCAATCAATTAGGTCAGTTTTGGTTCCAACTTTAACTGTAGAACCAAAGACTTTTTAGAAGGCACAGGATGAATGGGTGGATACATTCGTAGCTTTATATTGTCATATTAGAGTGAGGGGCAGAGAAAGAGATAGTGAGAGAGAAAAATCTAGTCACTGCGGGGCCTTCTCGCTTTTATTTCATGTCCAAACCAACAGCCAACAAGAACAGAGGCTCACAAAGTGCTTTGATGAATACATGCTTTTTCATCCGTAGCACTGGCAGCAGTGAGGGTTATGTAGGACACTGTTTGACTTAAAGGGCATTCAAATTATCAGCAAAGTGTCTTAGAAAGGTGCAGCCGTGCGTGGTCAACTGCACGTCCTGCATTCATTACTCTGTTGTGATGATGCTAATGAATCAATAGCACACAAGCAAGTGTGTTATGGCTAATTTCAGCGATAGGCATGAGGCGTGAGGTAACAGGTAGCATAACTTTTGGGACCCTTTGTTGTATGTTTGTAAATATTTATGCTTTCATCCACTTATTATACAAACAGATATGAATTATCCAAAATCCTATATGAATGGATTATTGATTAAAACAATTATCAAAAAAGTTCAAAGAGCAAATTGGATGAGTAATCTGACAGATGTACTCACATTCATTATGTTGTAAAGTTTTAAGAATAAAAGCACCTTTATGTGAAGACAGATGGAAAGAAAGAAAGAATGAAAGTCTTCAGTCCATATAACACATAATTAACACTGATGTCAGAGCATTATATAGTGTTGCTGATCGTAACCCAGGTAACAGTGATGTGTTCTGTGTGAGTTAAGACTAATTGAGAAAGAGGCAAAAGGAGCAAAAGGAAAACTTATTTACAATTCATAACAGTATAGCCCATGTATTTCACTTCATCTCTGACAGCTCGTTTTATGTTTCCAATAGTTGTAGATGAAAACACGACTTTATAACAAGGTGCTGGCAGCAGTGATTATTAATCAGAAGTGTGTGGATAGGCAAAACAGCAGGAAATATATGTTGTGCTCATATACCCTTTTCTAAAGTCCATCATTTACAGTTAAAAACTAATTTATAGACATTTATCAGATCATTTTACCACAGGAAATTCATAACATTTGAACTAAAAACCATAAATTGTAATTACACATGTAATATTAATGTGCTTGGTCTGTGTAACAAAAAAGTGAGTCTGTCTGAGCTGTCAAAATGTGACTGTCAATGTCCATTTTACCTCCATGAGAGATGGAAAATAAATATGTACAGTCAGAGCAAAACAACTTGAGGAAGAGGAAATGGACAGGCATCATCCAGCTCAGAATTTAAATGTGTTTTTATTAGAACACTTCTCCATTTGGTCACGTCTAACTGGGAAGCAGTTTACACTGGGACGGTGACAGTGAACAATCGTTAGCGTGTGGAGGTATCGTTATGACAACCAGACACACTGCAAAGCTTGAAAGATGTTCTCAAATTAAAGATCGACAAATCAACAGAAGGAGCTTTTCATTCACCATCGTTATGCAGAGTAAGAGGGTGAAGATACTCAGGTCAGCCTAACAGCATCTTATGTGATGCTCTTGTGAGTTTTTGTGCTGAAGCAACAACACAAGCTAAAGCATCAGAAATGTTTATTAAATTCGGCCCTCAGTGTTTCTGTGTTTATTTTGAATGCAGGCAGCACTGTGTGTTGAACAGGAAAATGTGAGACAGCAGGCTGAAGGCAGTGAGCTGAGGGTCAGCCCGGTATATAATTTACAATTCATTAGACGGACCTGTCATCTCAAAAGAGCACATCAAATAATTTATTTCAATATATGTGAATGTTTTTAAGGTAATTAGAGCAGAGAATCTGTGGGTTACAAGAACCCAAGACAACAACAATTATTGTTATGAGCAAATGTGTTTTATTTATTTGTAACTTGGCCAAAAGGTAGAAACTGCAGCTTTGGAAAATAAATAACCAGTTATAATAATGTTCATGACTTGAGGCTGTGCCAGTGAAGCGTTATATATGGGTTTTTTGTTCTGTTTTAATTAGACTGTGAGAAACCGATGTTGTCAGTCTCATTCAATACCACACATAACTCTGATTGAAACAGTCAAACTCTCCCAATCCAAAATAACACTGATCATTTAATCCTGGATTAAGTTCAGATCTCAGTAAAGAGCTGACAGGCATGAACTAAATAACTTTTATTTAAGCTCTGGAGATTCAAATGTATGTTCAGTAAAAATGTTAATAAATAATTAGATGATATGATGATTAATCAGATTAATCCGGCTCATTAATCATGAATATCAATATTTTTATTAATAAAAAAAATATTTAGGACATTGTATTGTTGTGTCAGGTGAGAAAAGCCTAAATAGACACAACAAAAACTTGAAAGTAAATATATTGTTTATTTTATTTCCTTATCATTGCATACTGTAAATACTGTACTAACCACTTGCCCACAGTTTATAGAGTTTATGTTCAGGCCGGGAGACACTTGATAAATTGTTTTAAAATAGATTTTGTTTGCGAGTTACTGGCATTTAAGTGATGTAATGAACAGGTCTGTTGTTGCTGGGCAACAGTGTATGTTGTGTTTTGGATGCTTGTCACTAGAGCGGGTTACTGGTGTGGTGGTCTAATATAAAACAGCCTGGACCAGCATGAAGAATCATGTCTGCCTTTTCAGAAAGATGTCTTCTGAAATACTGGAAAATATTGACAAATATCCATATAAGAATTGAATTTACACTTTAACATTTACACTTGTAACATTGTGTTCTCACACAACCTCCACTTTCATACTGAGAGCTGTTTGGAGTAAAACTTCACATCATTATAAAATCTACAGGGTGTCTGTGGGCCAATAATCAGTCACCTGAGAGTCTGTCAGGAGTCTCTGCAGGAATCTTATGCATGTATAAACCAATCAAATATCAACACACTCATATAATTGCCTGTGCAGTTTGTCTCATTTTTAAACAGCTTATCGAGTTTTGATTCATTTGGCTTTGTTCAGACAGGCAGTAAAAAAAGATCTTTGGGCATTTTGACTTAAATCTGTTTAGTTGCGCAGCAGACAAACTCATGAAATCCTTTTATGCTGCTACAAAACATTTTATATGTGGTTAAAATTCAGAACAAAATACGTTTTTGGATTTTTTTTAGTCAGAATGTATTTCTACCAGTTTTATTCATCATTTATGATTGTGGAGTGTTTGTGTTGTGTAACACCACAGTGAGATGTTATGATAGACATGGGCAGACACAAAACTTTTTTGTTAGTATTTTTTAGTCCTCTAACTCTTTTCACAAGACAGCTACTTTCAGCTGTTGTAGAAGAAAGTTTTTGGCATTGTGCAGATGCCTGCTTCATCACTATGGCAACCAATGTAGATAGACCAGTATTGACCACACGGTCTGAACTAAATTTCATTAATCCCAAAATGACAATGTGGACAGTCATGTTTTTAAAGTGTTTTTAATAAGAAAAGGAAGTAGAATTGTATGCAGTAAAAACACAATTTTGAAACATTTGGGGCAGTATGTTTCTATATGTTTGTCTGTTTATTGTATGCACAACTTCTCAGTGTACAGTTGGACAAAAAGCTAGAAGTTCTTCAAAACAGAAAAGGGCTTTTGTGCTGGAGATTTGTGTACAGCTGCTGTGTGTTAATATGGTGAGGAGTTTAAATGGAGATGACGGCTCTTTGTGTATTCAGAGCAGACTTCACAATGAAGGGAAATTGATTCACGGGTGACTCAGACTCAAAGCACAAAATATAAAGAGATAAGTGGCAATTATACATCATCTGTTAAAGTGTCACGACTGTTAAGAAACATAAGGCTGTTTTGAGTTACACTTATTTGAAAGTTACTGCAAACTATTGATTTAATCACTTGACAAAAACTAAAAAAAGTTTTGTTTCAGAACTTGAAAATGTCTGAACTGCAGTCCAGTGGGCAGTGCGCATGCTTCAGAACTATTAGGGCTGTTGGCTCATAAACCATGTGATAACTCACTCCTCTGTGCACCCCGCCACTCCCCAGCCTTCCTATAAAATAACATACAGAATAATTTCATAAATTGGCATTTGCTCCATAACAATGCAGTCTTTTAAACATTATTACGTGTTGCAGTGCATATTGACAAACAGGCATTTATAATTGTTGGAGGAAAAAAATCAAATGGGCCATTTACCCTGGGGGCCCTTTAGTCCTACTTCCTGTTTGTTTATGATTAATGGTATAGTAAAATTACCAGAAAAGACTGAAGTCTGCTTTTAATGGCACATGTAATTAATGAAGATGGAAGAAGGCGTTTACTCATTTGCATTTAATCACACAAGCTTTGACGTCTTTAAATGTTGATGAATGCAACAGGGACTCACTTTTTTAGGAAACTAATTGTTTGTAAAAGTTCTGAGATGCATCAGGCCTTGTGCAAACAGCACAAACATCGTCTGGCTGGAGACGCTAATGGGACGCAGTTCTAACTGCAGGGTCAGAAAGGTCCAGGATTCTGTTCTCTCTTGGTTTGCGAGGTGCTGAAATGACTTGCAGTGACAGTTATGCAATAAACGCTTTCTGCAAGTGTTTAAATGGAGCAGTGTTTATGTCCTTTACCTATCTAATTAAACTGTTCCTTTGAGTTGCTTAAAATAATAAGCAATCATTTAAAATAATTATGATGGTGCACACTGAGAGTTTGTGTCTTGTGGTTTCATTAATTATTTGATAATGTAATACGCCAGTCTTAAAAAACAAAACACAGGCATAATGTACACAGCATCTCAAACAGCATCTCTGTTGCTCGGTGGTGAGGGGTGTGATTTCTGTGCCAGTCACACGCTGTTGTTTTCTGTAGGTTTCCAGTACATGCGTCCCACCTGCCATTGGCGGGACAGACAGACAGTCCCTTCCCAAACACGTATCATTGGTTAGCCTAAGTTACTAAGTTGGGTTGACCTTATTCACCTTACTCAAATTACTTAAATGATGGAAATTAAACGTTCAAGTTGGTAAACAAACATGAGGTTAATCTTAGGTGCCAGTGGCCAGACTCTTGACGGACAGGCTTTGAATAGCATCAGTGTCAGCTCATCTATCAGCATTAACATGCAGCTGGCCCATTCAAGGGCATGAAGACCCACAATGCATTGCTCAACAGCACGCGTGGGCTATCAGCAGCTCTGAAATGGCTGAATTGCGGCAGTGTGCATCCATCAATTGGACACCGTGATGATGATCATCTTGAGTTTGAAGGCACAAGTTGAAAATAAGTTGCAGTTGCTGGAGGGTGAGAGTCAGTGTAGGTCAGACACTAGACGAACACTCTTCAGACAACAGAAATGTGACAGTGTTTGGAATGCTAAGAGCATTGTCACTGACTAAATATGACGGTGATACACAGCATCTGTTCAACTGAATCTGCGTCTACTTCGGTTGTGTCTCAAATCTTAAGTAAGTTGACTCGATGGCTGATGTGTATAGGCAGCTGTCTACATAAACAGCATTATAGACTTCTTAACTGACAGAAGATCTATTTCATAGGCAGAACTAACTATAATTCTCACAGCAGATTCTAACTTTCAGCAACATTGTACAATAATATGGACAGAATTCACAGGTAATTGACATAAACAAAAGTAATAAAAGATAACGTATCTAATAACTTTTCTTAACAAGGTCCCTGCTGTATATTACAGAGAAATTTGCATGATTAATCATTTCATTTCATTGTCCGTTCCATTGAAGCAGTACATTAACCTCAGCACATGTGTGTATGTGTTTGAGGTGAACCCATGGCCCTTACAGGTTCCTAACAGCTCACTAGCTTCAGAGAATAGAGGTGTATACTTCAGCTGAATGTGGTCCAAATCAAGTGAAGCCATGGTAATGTGTAGAGCTTCAGGATGAGTTGTATGATCAGGTTGTTTTGTTTTTATTTTTTGGCGAGACTGTGTGAACACAACAAATGTGAATGTGGACAAAAAAAATCTAAATCAAATCTGGAAATTGAGTCATAATTTCATGGCCTTCATCATCATTATGTCCTTGACTTGCAGGTTACATGAAGATGAAGGACAGCACTGACAAGCTGTAAGACCTCATTAATGTAGACCTTTATACGTCTCACACCTTTATCAAATTATATTATTATTATACTGGATTATAGTATGAAGCATATTATTTTTTTTATTTTATATTTGAGACTAAAGGCCACAGCAACATATCATTTTCTTAGAAATATACTATAAACATACAAATACCAAAGAGTGCTTGAGCAACAAAAACAAACCTCAACACAAATGTTAAAATGTCTGTATTTTCTTTGTATTGCTTTTGGTACAGTTTGTAAACATCCTGTTGTCCATATTTGGCACTGAGAGGATATGACATATTGATGACTTCATAATTCTTCTGCTGTTTTACCTCTGCACTCCCTGCACACACCCTCCAGGCTTTGAGTATAAATGTAGCACACATCCATTAGAACTGCTGGAGTGCTAAATGCTAATCAAATTGCATGATTTTGTAGAAAATGATTATTCTCTCAGAAGAAATGTGAAGTAAACATATAAATCAACATTTCTGTAAACGTACCCACTTTTAGACTAAAAGCCCTAATGGACGTGGTTTATTAAAACCCAGTGGGCATACACATAAATAAAAGCAGACCAAACTGAATAAACATGCGTCTTGTTGCGTTTTAAATATCAATATCTGTTTTGATTTGACATATTTCTGTCATTAACCAGCGGTCAGATATAGAAGCTGGTGTCCTAAACCTAATGATGAACAGCTTGTCAAGATTAAAGAGGAATGTGATGGTCATAGCCTGCAGTGACTGGAATCACCAGCAATCATGAGACTGTTTGTGATGCTACGCAGGTTAATGTCTCTGTTCTATCAGTAATGTCCTACATTCTAAAGTCATAATAATGACCAGAACATCATGATAAAAAGTGTTTTGTTGTGAGAGATAGGAAGACGCATAAAGACTGCGGGTTTATTACGGCATATTTCTTGGGGAATCCATTTTTGACACGGTGATACACATGTACAACCAGCAGGAAGCAGCAGAAAATGAGTTTACTGGTCATAATTACAACTCGAGGGGCATTTTTGTGTATTTCTGAAACTCATTTGCAGCATAATTGCAATATAATGTGAAGGCAGCATCAATATCAGTTAATAAGCAGGAGGTGCAGGTGTCAAATTAAAGAATTTATCATGAACGTATACTTACAAAACCGGACCGTCTAGCAGCTGATAAACAGTGGCTGTGTTCAGACCACATTAAAAGATCATGTGAGCAACCTCACAAAAAATCTGATTGGAGCAGAAAATCAGTAGCAAGTATTTGTGCAGCCTAAATCTTATTTTAGATGGAGTTAGTCTATTATTCTAGAAGCTCATAACTATGGGGAGGTTTGTGAAATGGCTCGCAGGCTGTTACTGTAAGATTAACCAGTGCTGGAACATGTCACGTCTAACTCTTATCAGATGACTAACCAGGTTAGCTCATTTCTCGCTGTAGTTAAAATCGGTGCGGTACAAGGTCTTCACTGGTTTCTCCTTCATAATTGCTGTGGTGTGCAGCTGCTTTCCCTCTCTCTCAGTGACCTCTGAATGCTTCAAACACACCACTGAGACAAACAAACCTAAAACCGCAGACAAAATTGCACACAAAGATTAACAATGAGCAACAAGTGCTGATCGTTAGGAAAGACACCTTGGGCATTTCTCTGACAAATGTCCACCCACTGGTTTGGACCTATGGACGTTAGAACAACTTCAGTAAACAGAGGCTGGAGCAGAAATAATGACTTTCTTTAGGTTACATCAGCTACCAGCTTCTGTGATGGGCCGGGGCAGAACATGCTGGATGCAGGAGACTCTTGCGACCCTCTGTGTTCAGTCTGAGCTTTTAATTCCACTGCATGTGCTGTATATCTTTCTAATTGAGCACCCAGCAGCTTACAGCATGTTTATCTGGACTCTTGGGTGCTGTTGCAGAAAAACTTGGCTGTGGTTTCTGTTTCAGCCGGTGGATGGACCAGATAAGAAAGAGGTAAAGGGTGACCAGAGTTTGTGTGAGAAGATGTGGGTTGATTACAGAATAATATATCTAAATTAGCATTTCTAGATGGATGTGCACAAAAACCAGTTTGTTTGCAGCGTATGGTGGCTATAGCTGAATAAACAAAATGGACCAATTATGGCATTCATTATGGCAGTTTTACACGACATTGTAGCTGCCAGTTAGATTTTGAATGACTGTTCTAGATTCTAACAATACAAGTTAATAGGAGATTTCAAACCTTGAAGAACCAGAAAGGGATATCTCACCTGAGGCTTAAACAGTCTCCAAAACGAAGTCTGAATGGAGTCTGTAAGCGTTTGCAGCTGAATTAATTGCAGTAAACTGTGAAGAAGAGACAGATGATGAAAACTGAATTTCAATACAGCTCTTTCTTGCAAGCATTTTAATTATAACATGCAGTTAAGATTATATAACGTCTGACTGAGCGGTGTGTTTATATTTCATTTGTTTTAAACAAGATTATGACTTAAACATGTTCAGAACACGACCTTTATGTGAAACGTTGATGTAATTAATAACCATTTTAATTCATCGAATTGTATTTATTGATCTGATGTTAGTCGTCTAGTATAAAATTACTAATTAAATTCCTCACTTGAAAGAAAGAGCATTTAAATGAGATTTTACTGGTATTAAAGGAACGTCCTCTGGAGTTCGTGAAGCACCATGAGATTCAAAGTTTATTAAAACATCTAATCTGACGAAATGATCACTGAACGCTTTATCATCTTTTAATTAAAGTTGTAGCCGACTGCAGTACAGCTTTTCTGGGACAAATAAAGATCCTCATCAGTTAGGTGATGGCTTACCTCGTCTAAAATAAAACTTAATGCCCTCTTATAAAGTCCATGTGAGATTACCAAATAAAATGAACTTAAAGTGTAACTGTGCATGGTAAAAAGCAGCATGGTTGGAATGAAGAAATAATGGAAAGATGGAATTTTAAAGAATCTTCACGTAGCTCTTTATCATTAATAACAAGTCGTAGTGACCATGGCATCATAACAGTAGTCAAGAGTCAGTCAGTCTCATGAGGTTGTACCACTGCTGTGCACAAAACAGACATTTTTCTGATAATATTCTTACCTGTATTACCTTCAAATCTTGTTCACATTCAAAAACTGCATGTTGATGCATGGCATCAGGTTTGACGTCACTGATGCAAAAAACAAACAACTAGATCTTGCATGCGTCATAGCCAGACATAATCTAATAAGTGTCATTTATCCTAACAGTATGATTTCATAGCAGCTGGAGAATATTATGGCATTAAAATAGACTGTCAAGAGTGTTGAGATGAGGGAATATATAGAGCCTCAGTAAAGAGAAAAGGCATGAGTAGAACAGGCAGTGCAGACTGCCAATATTAAGCTGGAGAGAAAGCAACAGGACACCAGGTGTATGTGGAGAAGCCATGAAATGAAATATGACTACAGCTTTCAAATTTCACGTTTCCCCAGACATTATAATTGCTTTATGTACTTTAATTTTTATTCATCTGTAGCTCATCTGGGGGAAGTGATGTATTTGATTGAGAAATATATTTATATTAATGTGCTCTTTTGAAGTCTGTGTTCTATTCAGTGCAGATTGCACATATATTGATGCCATCCAATTATTATGAGCTTATGCATAAGATATCAGAGGCCATTTCAAACGCTTCGTAGGTGAACTTCAAACAGTTCACAGCGCCCTAGTGATGTCATCGATCACCTGTTACACAGTCACAGCGTCAATAGAGAAATACACAAATCAGAATCAAGCCAGTAAGGTCATACAGTCAATGCCTCAGAGAAATGCAGAAATACCCAGAACATATGTAAGACAGAAAAACAGCAGAAGACAAGCCGAGTAAAAAAACATTTATGCATTCGAGAGGTGTGAGGCAGAAAGAGGGAGCGTTTTAACATCCCGTTACTTCAGTCATGTGCAGTTGACTGCCGTGTCAACATAATTCCAGCGAGTCTTACAGTAGCAGGCTGGGTGACAGCGCAGAGAGGACTCAGTGCCCTTGTATCTGTCAGCTTTCTGTGGACTGGCACCTAGCACGGGCTTATCCAACTCACCGGTGTGTCAGCAGAGCTTTAACGTTATAATGTGTTTTACTCTATGCAAACAGCTTAATGCTTCTCATATCCAATGCAAGAGGGAATGTTTTTACAAAGGTTTTGTGAGTGCAATGCCATGCTTGCTTTTGTCAGCAGATTCTAAGAGAGAGAGAGATGATGATTTAAAAATCAAGTGCCCTTTAAAAACGGTCTCCTTATGTTAATAAAGAAAGGCATTTTATCTCCTGGTTTGTAAAGAAAATATTATGCGTATACTGTGCACATTCATAAAAAACACAAGAGCATCTCACAGCTTCAAACATGCAATGTGTGAGGTCAGTTCTGCACGTTCGGTGTGCCCCTACATGTTTGCCATAAGTAAAAGCCACTCATGAAACATGGCAACATATAACTTATTCATACAGTGTGAGGTGAGTGTCAAAATGTGCAGCATGCCACCAGACCACACTGTGTAGAATACTGTATCCCACAATGCATTGTGCTCAAATTAATCTTTTATTTCCAGCGTTAAAAATACAGAAGCAACATCAGTCACTTCGCCACCTTTACTGATCGAATGCAACATAACCGTTATCACCTGTGAACATTCATGTGGTTTTACTACAAAAAACAATGGTTACTATAGTTAAACCATGGTAACCACAAATTAACCATACTTTTCTACAGCAACCATAGTTTAATCATCTGTGATTATACAAATAAAAATAAAATTCACTTTTATTATAAGAAAGCCTGGGTTGTTTTTGGTAAGAGTTTAAATATAGCAGCTGAACTAAACATGCAATGTATTGAAGTCGATTTGTATATATTTGTAAATGTGTGCAGTATGCAGTATGAAACATTTCTTCATATACAGTTAAAGCTTGATCTCCCATCAGCAGATGTGACAGCAGATCTCTGTCATTCATCAGAGCAGACGAGAATGAAGGGAAGGTTTTACTCAGATTTCCTATAGATTTCCCTGTATCTATCGATCAGTTGCCTGTTATATAATGACACACGGCTCTTGAGTTACAGTGCGGCCACAGGCTCTCTGGCCTGCAGGCAATGCCACAGGCTCTGAAGTAAACAGCAATTTACTTGAGGCCCGGTTAGCAGAGGTCGGTGGCTTACCTCACTGATTTACCGGCTGGGAAATGAACTGAGGGAGCTTTCTATCTCAATAGCTCTGTTATCAATCTTTCTGTTATCCGGACGGATCAAGCTTAGACGAGGTTGGCGAACAGCGTGGATCAGGTTTGTAGGTGAATCATGATCGGGCTGCTGGTTTGCGGACTGCAATTTCAGACAAACAAGAGTTAGTGACCAAAACATAAGAAATGGTTATACTGCATTTTTGTAATGTTTGTACGAGTAGATTTAGAACTTCAGTAAATTAGTTTGGCCAATGGTGTGTTGTTTTTGTGCTGACAATGAACGAGAACTTGTGGTAATTTTTAGAAAGCAAAATTGGATTGTTGCATAACAAGTTATTCTGTATTTCCTCACACATTCTGTAGCTGTTAATATATACTCAAATACAATAATACATTTTATATTTATACATTTTTAAATTTTTTGAAAAAAGTCTATACCACTATAAGGGCTGTGGGTGGTTGCCAGAGTGTTGCTAGGCAGTTGCTAATGTGTTTTGGGTTATTGTTAGGGCATTGCTAAGTGGTTGTTATGGTTTTTTGGTTGGTTGGTTGCTTACTTGTTTAAGTCAAAAGATATTCACAAGGAAAAAATCATTGCCTGATATCTCCAAAAACATTATAGCCCAACTAACAAGCTGAATGATTTCAGTTATCATTCATGTCTGTTGCACAAACGGATCAGAAGGAGTTAAACAACAAAGTATCTTCAGGTTAAAAGTTCAGCCTGATGTTTCCACTGTCCTGATGTCTGAAGACATCTTGATCTTTGAAATCCACTTTGTCCTCAGCCCTTGTGAAACTTCTCGGGTCAATGGCAATTTGTTTCTCCCCTTTTTCAGAGTTTTCAATTGACCTTTAACCCAACAGAAATCCATTGCAGTGTTTTGTCAGTCCTTTGGGTAGACAAGAAAGCACTCAGACAGCCTGATGGTGGACATCACGTGTTCTCTGGGTGGAAGCTTAAATCCTGATGGGACATCAGAGCTTTTAACTGCTGCAGGTTTGATGGCA
>JAZGTJ010006923.1:0-23918 GCA_036877575.1 Botia almorhae
TTCTGGAACCGGGCCTGTGCACCTTCCACAGAAGAGATATATTTAAGCATATTTAGACCAGTTAGTCATTGTTATCAGGGTGTGGAGACTGCCAAACTGTATAATGTTTTGTTGGAAGTGTAAGATTTTATGCTTAAAATATTTGCCGCTTTCAGATGGTAATATGCAAATCAATATAAACAGACCAAGACGGACAACAGTCAAAATCATTAGAAACTGGACAAAGCCATTTTTCTTAGCGGCTATTCAGACGTGCGGGCATATGGCGACAGTGTTATGATGATTGAGGCGCTATTAAATAGGTAATGTGGGGTGCAATATTATTCCAACATCAGTACATCGTTTTCAGACACTTCTGTAGTGACGTATTCATGCGTTTTATTGATACAGTTTTTCAAACAATACAACAGAAAGAGCAACGCCTTGCATAAGAAACTGTTAGTAAGCGCAATATCATATCCTTACATATCTTTTTAACAGCTGGGGGTAGTTATATGTATAAGTTAACATCTGTGAAGGGAAGGATTATTTTTTCATCTCTAATATGCCACTGCCTGGCCCTCTGCGCTTCGCACTGCAGATGTTACAATACTGTATGCCTGGAATCTGCCAGAGAGAAAATACAAAACACTGTAATGGATGTCACTGTACATACGCACCATAAAAGAAAAGATTTTATTTTTTTAGCTAGTGGGTAAAAGCTTTAAAGCAGGTCATTGGTTTAAAAAGTAATCATACATAAAGATAACAGAAGACTTACGGTTCCTGGGGACGGAAGACACTCCTTGTGGAACATGTGTCTACAGTGAAAGACCACCATACTGAACGCCTGGGCTGTGTCTGAAAAACAACAAAGAATCAAGGAGCGGGTGGTAGGAGCTAATAATACTAATTAGAAAATATTGGGTGATTTCTTGCTAACTAACAGAAGTCTGGATCTCGGACTGTTGTCAAAATAAAAAAAAAAATTGAATTTTGCATAAAAATGTGTACATCTCATATCCCACAATAAGATCCATTATATTTATATAATTGATACAATAATACACTGCATTATATTATTGCATCGGCAGTATATCAGCCATTGAAAGAACTATTTTAGCAGACCACTAGTGGTGATTTAATCCATACAAATATACACATAAACGAGCATTTCAGTAATTAAGATGTACCTGATGGTAGAATAGGAGTGTGGCAGGATTCACAGATATTCTCCTCTATGGGAAGAAACAGCAACTGAGAATTTTGTAACAATTTTTGTGAACAAATTTGAGGGAGACAAACGCAAACATTTGGTTACCGTCCACTCGCACGCCTCTCTTCTGAGTTCTGTGCATCCGCTGCAGGAGAGACAGAGAATCTGCCACCAGGATCTTCTTACAGCCCTCCCTCAGCAAGATCTACAGAAAGATGTTTACAAGTCTCTTCATAGGAATGTTCCAACATGTCATTCCAAGATGCGCTTCAATTTTCACAAAGACATTTCACAATACAACATATATCAACTCACTTTATTTCACCATTTAGGTATAATTTTAAAATGAATACACTGCTTGCAGTGTAAAAATTTCTCTTTTATTCTTCTTAAATGTATACATTTTTTAAAAATATTTATACAATTTATACATGTTTGAGTTTGCCGTTCACTGTTTAAAATCTAACCAACAATGACTACATTGTAGTCATCTCAGTACTCTTTTATATAGTATATTGACATTAGTCTAATTTTTGTTCATAATTATATCAGCACTGAAGTAGGTATCAGGTCAGCACACCTGTAGATTATAGTCCTGCAGAATCTTGACCAGCGAGTCTCTGAGATTGGGAATCTCCATTCCCTCCTTAATCCGGTGAATGAGCAGAATTGGATCCACATGGGTTCCAATGTTATTCAAAAGGCCTGTGATAAAAGCTAGAGAGAAAGAGACAAGATTTAAATTTACATGTTTATTTAAATGACAGAAAAGGCTTTACTGAGTATTGAAGAGCATTTAACTAAACATTGTAAACACAACAGATTGGATTTTTGTACGTGGTTTGTCTATGGAGTAGGAGATAAGATCATCCCAGAGTTCCCTGTCATCTTGCTCTTTGGCAAACTCAATGGCCTTGTCCACATCTGCCAGCTCCTCCATGATCATCTGTAGGGCCCGTCTGCAGTTTCCCATACGACCTGAGCAGAAAACCCCGATCCATCAGAAAGCACTGCTGCCACCACTGAAAATCTTTATTCAAACTCTTTGAAATTTCAGATGATCTTTACTGATTCCCTCACAAAGACTGATTCTCCTGTGCTAGAGCTGGGTTGTGTTTATGATGTAAGAACTCTCCTTTATGTTTAAAGTTTAAAACTAATCTCTGACAGAAAGGCACAGATGAATGAACAGTTTAAAGGCTGTCTGTTTAGATATGCGAAACTCACTGAGCAGAAAGACGGTTTCTTCAACAAAGTGTCTCTGTTGACAGATTTCTAGAGCCTGAAAAGACATAGGACAAAGCAACTTTTCAAGTCTGTTTCCAGGCTCTCTGTTACGATATTAATTGACGTAATCTAAACAAATTGTCATTGACTTATTTTTGTGTCTGAACTAATAATTCACGAAAATAATGAAACTAACAATGCTTTCAATACATCAATTCCTCTTCTATGATAAATGTTTTAAATTTACAAATTAAAATAAAATTTCATGCTATTTGTAGGGGATAAAATAAGATGTCAAGGTAGTGTGCCCTAAGATATCCTTGAAAAACGTCCCTTGAAAACACTTAAGTTCTTTAAAAAGTATTTTTAATATTATCTAAATATTTATTAAACACTTACATTTGAAAAGATTTTTTCTAAAACCTTTGTCTAAAAAAGGTCTGTGGTATAATCACATGCAGAAATTATAATGAAAATATGCTGCTTTATACTTGCACTTATACTTGCTATATACTGCTTTATACCAATTGATATTTTTGTGAAGAATGTAATATGAAAAGTAAATAACAATCAGACCTTCTCCAGCGGGCAGTGCATGCTCTCCCTGAGGAAGGGAAGCAGGTTGGGCCGATCAAACTCAGCATACAAACTAATCTGCCTCTCGTGGTACTTCTGCCCCTTATGGTGGTCTCGCTTAAACAGCTTATGCAGGTACTGGTGGAAAAACAGTTAAAATGATGTGAAGGGTTTAACATTGTGATTATTTGATAAGGGACACTAAAAACACTAATTACACACACTAACGTTTTTAGCCGAGTTTAAGTTTACTCACCACATGTAACAGCTCTGGTCTGTCTTTTAATTCATCCACTACTTTGTCCATCTAGGAAAGAGACACACAGATATTCTGTACAGCGAGTCTGTGAAGGTTTAATCAGAACACAGAGGCCAGAGCTGTGAACTCACCGATATTTTGTCTTCATTATCCAGCAGCATGTCAACAGCTTTCTGAAAAAAAAGAGGTGGACATGTCCTTCAGAGAGATCTCTGTGACTATAAATCAATTTGCTTCGAAGCCATTTATAATGTGTATCATCAGCAAAACTTTCTGAACCTGACATTTGATATAAGTTTCTTATATTAAATCCAAAACAAAGGTCTCAGTCTTCAATAAGGTCAAAGGAAAGAAGACATCTTCGTAAAATAAATGCTTGACCTCTTTGTCAAAATCCATGAGAAGGACGATCTTGTCGTTGATGGAGGAGAAGAGGTTGTGTTTGTGAATGAGCTGGTAAACGTCTTTGTGTCTGAGTCTCAGGTAGATCTCCAGAGCGCGGTCGTAACGTTGATCATACGTGTACCTGGAAATGAACACATGAACGCAGTCATACTTCACAATTACGTTATGAGCCATTACTACGCACAACCACATACTAAACCCAAGTCATCATGAAACTGCATTCAAAAAGCGAAACTGCATATAAAAATTGATTCATTGAGAATTAATAAAAGGTGGGGCTTGAAGTCATCTATTGGAATTTGATTGGACAGTAAAGTATGAGTTATTACTATATTATTATATTACTGGTTGGTTAATATTATTTGTCCACGAAAAAGTTCAAAATTTGAGTTACCGCATTTTGAAAGATTATAGAGCAGAAACATTAGACAAGAATTGAATTTAATATTGATTTTACATAAAATCATGTTCACCTTATTGGGAACATCTGCACTGTTTAAAAGAGCAGCAGTCTGCACTTACAGTTCAGCCAGTGTTGTGAGGAGCGTGCAGTTGCTGGGGTCTTTTCTCAGTTGTTCGTTCACTGCCTGAACCACAGCCATGTTGTTATACAGTTCACCAGGCCACTCGCGAATCAATGTGGCAAAACCCTGTGCAAAAAACACGGAATGATTTTTGTTCTTTTAATTTTTCTTATTTTAAATTGCAGCTTTTTGCAGCTATTCCCGGTTTTCAGACCCTATTAATGACAATAACAGGCCATCATCATATGTCTGACTATAATGCATACCTCATAATCAGTCTTGAGAAAGTCATGTAGGATCATCTCATAAATGGCCGGCCGAAGTCGCAGGTCTCCTCTTGGTAAGTAGCGACTGATGGCCTGCAGACAGGGAAAAAGAGCAAGAGATCGATAGATCAATGGATGAATGGAGGATAGATGGATAGAAAGAGATTTACATTTATCAATTTGTGAAATAAAGAAAGAACAAAAGAAAGATAATCTCTTGTAAAAATGGCTTTGAACAACTGTTGGTCTCTGTGATGGATCTGGCATTATGCAGACACATGAAACACTCACCTTCAGCTGGCCAATGGTTTTAAACCTATACACCTCATTCTCCCAGAGGTCCATGTTCTTTCCCAGCACTTTCTGACACTTCCTATCAATGAACAGAGATACACAGAACAACAGAAAGCCATTCACCCCATTTAAGATAATGTATGAACGAAAGAAAATGAGTATTGAATATGTGTACTGCACTGTATAAATCGCATATAATGAGTAACTAATTGACATTCAATAAACATTCTGATACAGTACCTGGCAGCTGCATCATAATCTCCTCTCTCCACTAAATGATTGATGTAAGCCATGCCAATTTTCTGTTCACAAAACATGATTCCAGGATCAAATCAATGAGAGCTTTAAACTACGGATGGAGGCAATTCTGAACCATCTGGGCTATCAAATCTTCTAATAAAGATGCGTTTGATCTCACCTGAACGTCATGTCGTTTAATGTTTTTGAAGCTGATCTCTGCAGCCATCAGTGCCTCCTGTAAAAAAAGATTCAAATGAAATGATTCTCTTTAACTTATCTTATTTAAAGAACCTGCGATCTTTAGATTTGTGATGGTGGTGGAAATGTTTCCAAAGTCGGATTGAATATTTTGGATGAACTGAGTAAGTATGAACCAGGACCTCATATTTCTTCTTCTCCAGCAGCCAGTCAATGTGGTCATCCTGATCTCTTTCTTTAGCCACTACGATATCTTTAGGGCTGATGATGTAGAAGAGAGATTCTCCATCTGAGTGTTCTATAATCACCACATAACAAAGGATGTTTAAACGTGGCAGATTTTCATCCATTTTAAATTAACAGTGTAATTAATTGGGAAATCTATTGATGGATGTCTGTGTGCATTCATGTTTCCATCCATTATGTCCTTCATTATTGTTTCCCACCGAGTCTATAATCTCTGCATTGGTTCTCCTGGAAGTTGCGTACAGTAAGAGCATCAGATGAGATCTCCTCACAGCCCTCCGGTAATGGCTGGATGATGTCTAAACGAGGCCGCGTTCTGAACTCCTCCTCCTGTGACAACCAATTCAGTGACTAACAATAAACAAACAATGCTTCCACGGTGCTCTAAAACATTTGATATTAAATAATGTACTTTGCACCCGGTGGACATTCTGGAATTCTCAATTATTCTACCATTACAATGTAAAGTTTTCACGTAGAACTGATAAGAGAGAATAACTGTACCATGTGATCGGAGTTCTCTTTGACATAATACAGAGTGACCAGCTGATCTGCTAGAGGTGCCAGTCCACTAATGAAGAACTCCGTCTCAAATGCAGAGACTGCAAGAAAATATATTAAATGTTATCCGCGCTTTAGTCAATGTGTTACATGCGTATAACTTTGTTTGCTTTGATGATAGCAATAGTACCGATCTCAACATAGCGACTGGGTAGATCTCTCATCTCTGCAGGGTCGCGCTCTTTAACAACACATATCTGAAAAAAGAACAAACAAACCAATCAACTTCACTTAAATTGGTTTTTAGAAATAAGTGCGACATTAGATCAGTCTGTGAGCTGATTCTGTTGAAATACCTGCATTGGTTCTGATTACACACCTTGACGGAAGAGCCCCAGCCGATGATCAGAGTAGTGTTGTCTTTCCAGCACAGACTGCAGTGGTACATATCCGGCCTCAGGCTGGTGTTGTCCCGCAACACGTTAGTGATGCGCTGTTTCGTGCTGATGTCATAGATTTTCACACCCTGACAAATTAATCAATAAATCAATTGACCAAAAGCAAAAAAAAAATTTAACTATACAATTTAAAGTTTTCCTTATCAATAATATAGCTTTGGGGGAGGGACATAGTCTAGACTGCATTTGATTGGACAACAATCTGTGTAGTGCAAGATGAGTCACTATTATTTTTGATCTGTTTGCCCTGAAAATAAACACACTACATTGTAAAGGCTAAACACTTTTTATATTTAAAGGGAATTGCGTTAATGTGTAGGAGCACACCGGCATATATATATTCAAACTGACAGCTTTGAATGCTTAAAGGTTTATTGAATAGATTTTATACAAGATTGTTTGCCCAGGCGATGAGGTTGGCTCTCCATTTCACATTGGTGATGTTGCCCTCTCCTTCATGCAGGACAGAAGTCTTCCAGCGGCTCAGCCAGTTCCTCTCATAAAGCAAGAGCTACAAAACAGGATTATTATGTAATATTAATAACCAGTTATGCTACACCAACACAGACACCAAAACAGTCTGAAACACAAGTAATGTCTTTAGTTTAACACCAGAGGGCAGTGGAATACAGAGGACAAAGCACAGACAGGTCCTGTTCTATAAAACAGCACTAAAGTCAGTATGAAAAGCGCCTTTTAATTTTGATCTAAGATCTTTTCATTATTTGCCCTACAATGATTGCAAGATTGCAATATTCTCATAACAATTGTAACAATTGTAACAACTTCTTAAGTGTTGGGTGTTCAAGGTTTTAGTGGTTCCACAAGATCCTTAGCAATGTATTGGGCCGTATTATACTCTTTAGATCATATCCTGACAGAAGATTCAATAAAATTAATAACACAAACAGGCTCGCCACTATTTAAAAAGGCAACATTCGGCCTTCAGAAAAAGGGACACTCATATTCAAAAGGCAACAGAGAAGGTCGGTCTGCGAGGCGTCCATGTACGACACAATAATGTCTATGATGCAATCAAAGCCTTAACAGAGAATAATGTGCGTGGGTGAAAACATTTTTATCATCTCGTTTAGACAAATATGGTGACCCTGAACCGGCCACCACTGGTCGAAAAAGAAAAGCTTCTAGTGACTATTAACTTTAAATGAAGCATTTACAATTTTGATTTACGAATTCAGTGACTGTTGGACATTACCGCGACAAAAAAAAACGTTTTGGGGAGGGGTGAATAATAATAATAATGCGCAGAAAGGCAGCAACTTGGCGGATAACCTTGAATCGAGTGTGTCAAAAACGCCACACACAATCACTCGCAGCCAACCTGACCTGACCGCAGAGGAACAGACCGAAATAAAAGGCGGTTCAATGTCGCTTCAGTTCCACACTTTCGGCTGTGTTAACAGATCACAGCGCAGGAATAAAAGTTGACACTCCAAGAACCGAGCAGACGGAATTGAATTGCCTTTGACAAGATGCGTCTTCAGTGGAAGCTGTATTGATTTTTATTGCGGGGCTGCATTATGGGGTCCTTAAGCCAGGGAGAGTGAAGGAAACAAGCAGAAGTGGAAGGCAAATGCAGAGACCTGGTCACCGTGGCGGACAACAGAAGCGTTAATTGCTTCTGATAAGCACAATGCGGTTATGGTGTGAAGCCGTAATCGTGAATCAATCGTGTGGAGGAAAATAAAAATCTATGATTTACAGAAATTGAGAACAGTTTATTCGAGTGGTCCAAGATTCAAATCACTCTACAGAATCTCTAGCCCTCAACTTTACAGCGGCACTCGTTCAAATCCAAATCTAATGAATTCAATTTCAATGGAAGCCAGAAGAAGATTGGACAATCAAACAGTTCAACTTCTTCTAAGTGCTTTTTCTGCACATGTATGTGGTCAAGAAACAACCAGACTACAGCGACTTGGAATGGTAGCATTGTGTCTTTTGAAAAAATGACTGCATATTAGTTTAGTCCATAAGCCAAAAAGTGTTCTACATGTTGCGAACACTATGGCACTCTGTGTAATGACAGTTATTTATTGCGCAAGAACAGACAACATCTCTTTGGTGAACAACACTTTTGAGAAAATGGACCACTCTCTCTCTTCCTCATGTTGACCCTGGTGTAAGGCCAATCCGATAAGAGCATTTCATGCCAAACAGCTAGTGCTCAGGTAACCACTATACATGGCACTCAACACGACAAAAATGATTCCATTCTAATGATTTAGGCTAACCCTCAGTGCTGAGATCACAAGAGCATGAAATGATGGAGACCACAAAAAAACAACAAAATATAGGCTTGGACTTGGAGAATGAAATGTGCCTTAAGGTCTACTGAGAAGGTCTACTGAGGTCTATTAAGATGTTTAAACATACAATAACATGTACATCATTGGCAAAAATTTCATTTTTTATTTTTGCCCCTTTCTCGGCTATTGAAAATAAAGAGAAGACTTATTTGGTAAAGAAAATAGGAGAAGGAACACAAATAACCACAAGGTTTGAACGTGAGTCTCTTGCTTCAGCACCAAGGCTTGGCAACAATAATGGAACCTGAACGTTAACCACTAAACCACAGCTCCAACTCAAATGCATGTTCTGAAACTCTCGAAGATTATTTTGAAATTGGACTCACCTTATTTCCGCCAGTCACAAACTGTTTATTGTTGGACTTGCTGAACTGGGGGTGCAATGCCACAACCTTGGATTAAACAAGAGATGGGTCAGATATTTGAGGTAATTCTGATATCCACTACCGTATTTCTGAAGCTCCGTGCTGCCTCAGTCTGAAACCACGTTCAATAAGTTCCTTTTAACTTGAGAAAAGTTAAACGATTGATCCACACAGTCTAATACACAGAAGTATTGATATAAACGGATGACAGCACTAGCTCTTTTTAATGTGCGGAACAGGTGACATCTCTCACGCTTGACACTGAGGCAGCTCATGCATGATATGAAATGCCCTGGAGAAATCAATTAAGACAAGTAGCAAGCTGAAATTACATTGTTTTTGAGAATTATCAATGCTTGTTCTGACAGGAAATCGAAATCAAAGGGCTATTTCCCATCAGGCACCAAAAACATTGCAGGGGGAGCTAAGAGTCGCATTAACAGCAATACGTTTACCTTAATGGGACAGTCGAAGTTTTCATGGAAGCCCTCCCTGGTGTACAAGCCGAACACTTGCACCTGCAAAAACACAGAGAACGAGGAATGAAGAAGTTGACAAACTGAGACGTCTTCTAAAGGGAAAATCACTGTGGTCTGAAGATGCATTTCGTAATAATGGTTGACTCGGGCAAAGCATCACAAAAGAATCAGGCTATCCAGTAGGCTAGTTAACCATCTACCAGACTCCCAATTAGAGGAAAGGTCAACTCAGCCTGCCCTCGCAAGCCTTTATGCTACCAACTTAATCTCTAGGTGAGCGCCAGTCCCCGACAGCTACAAACTAGTCATAACACAATTCAACAACACCTGTCTGCACGAAACACAAAGAACATCAATAAGAGCAAGGTTTCTAAACAAGCAGAACTATTGAAAACTAAAGCATTCTCTTGTATTCAGGATGACGGTGGGGGAAGGAAACTGTTGACTTCAGATTGCCGATATGTTGGAGAGGAAACGTGGAAAATGATGCCCAGCTTGTGGTTTGCGGCACTTCAGCCGTGTAATGTTTTTCACAACATCTTGAACTTGAAAAACTCTTCCTCCTAAGAATCGTGTCATATTTTGCGTAACAGCGGGTGTACAGCGACTGGTATGAGGTAGGGATTAAAGGTGCATGAGAGTGAACAATGGCCCTCACATCGATTTTAATTGGTGTAGGTGCTGTGGGTAAGACAAGATCTCGCTTTTTCTGAAGGAACAGGGGAAACGTGGCCTATCACGGCACAGATAAGCCTGAGAAAGCCATGCAAGGTGCTGATGATTAGCCTCTGTGGACTGATAACAACTGGCTTGTGATCAATAAGCAGATAGATAAAGAACGGTAGATATCACAAAAATTTTAGAGGAGAAGCAGGGTTCTTTATTTGATCACACGTTTTAAAATGAACCCAAATGTGTTAACGCTGTTTCTGCATGTGTCAGAGTTGACTGAGTGAGAAGATGCTGTATCACACCTTTCAAATGAAGAATTGTATGGAAACCTCTACAAACAAGTCCTTACACTTACAGATCAATCTGAACTTGCTTTCATCTATCTTGACAATTTGATGGTCATCCAACCAGTCTCGACCGGTTTGCCCAGTCCTGATAGACCTGCTTGATGCTTAATGTGATTTATAAGACAAATAAAACAAGCTCCTAGATCAACATTGTTTGCTGATGCTGCAACAACATTCCTGTCAACCAATCATTGCCCTTTGGGCTTGAAACAACATATTGGTCAACCAATCGTTGCCCTCTGATTTTAGAAATATATTAAGAGCTCAAGTGATTGTACAGTTCTCACCTTCCCATCTTCAGAGCAGATGCCAACATGCTCACCACTCTCATCCAAACTAATCTGGTTTATCTTCACCAGACTCTGGCATTGAATCGCACAAATGACAAGAAACAGAAATAAATGTACAGCATTATAGTAACTCAGTAATATCTGTATTATAAATAATGAAACAATAATAAATGTATTTTAATGAAATAATCAGACAAATTTATGCAATTACTAAAAACTTACACTCATAATGGGTTTTATTAGGTTACTTGATTTCTTGCAACTACATTTCCAACATTTTCAACAACTAACACAATTTAACATTTTAACTAAGAATGGATGGATAACATGATTTATAACTTACAATTTCAAACTTCTGTGTAACATTTCCTTGAATATCCAGTAGGTAAACCTTCCCAAAGTGTGTCCCAAGAGCCAGGAACTGCAAGCAACAGGGGACACAAATATGTCAGACATACAAGTCCAAACCACAGGTCATCCTGCACTTATACAGACTTTAAAGCTGTGGTGGAGGCATTAAAAATGAGTTTTACCAGGCATGGCTGCGAAGCCTCAGTGTTTGTGCGTGTATGCGAGTGTGTTTGTGTGTGTGGTTTCGGCCGGTCCCCCCGAGGGCAAAAAGTGTGAAATTGCTGGAGGACAGAAAAGCCTATTTATCAGGGCGCCCCAGTGTGAAATAGCGTTTTTTCCTCGACATATCAAAACGCTTCAACATAATATATGCACCACAGGTCACAGCTTTCTCTCTACACAGTAGTGAAACACTCTGCCTGTCAGACTAATGCAATTACATTTTACAGTTTAACACTGGAAAACATTCGCCATTATCTCTTGTGAATCCCAATATCACCTCCTACCAATTGTACATTTATGTCATCAATAAAACAAAACAAATGAGATAAAACTAAAATTTTCTCTAGTTTTTAAGTTTTCTAATTTTCTAGTTCTAGTTTTACAGTGTAGTAGGAAAATATAAATTCTATTATATTAGGTTTTTATGATAAAGCAATTCATACCAGCTTTTATGACAAGTTTGTTGAAGTCTTAGCTGAAGGCTGCGCACTTCTAAATACATTTCAACTTTTCTAAAAAGTACAAACTACATTCCCAAAGCATTTTACTTCCATAATGTGACACATTTCTGAACAAAAAAAAATGATATTGAATGACCAAAGAGAAAACTTTCCTAATTTATCTATTAGGAATAGATTGGCTTCTATATAGTGTTTGGAGGGGAGGGTTTAAAAAAGGGCTTGGTGATGCCAAAATCACCAAAAGAAAATTAGCTTCAGAGACGGAGTAATAATACATTTTGAAATAATTACTTTGTATTATCTGTTGATTACAAAAACAAACAGAGGATTTCTTTCGCAGAGTAATGTGCATAAATAATTCATTCATAACATGGTCAGTAATGTTTATTAAAATAAGGATAAATGTTGATTTAATGTTTACTTTAAAGACTCCTGATTCACACAATATAGCTCTATTACTGTGTTTAAGAAGCCTAGTTCATGCAGCAGATTGAACCCATTTTCTGAACAGCATCCGACTTTACACCTTAAAACACACACACTGAATGAGCCCATCTTCAGAACTGAGGCTACTGTGTGTTCAAACACACACACCCACACACCTACTCACACGTGCACAGCCCTCACCCTGTCGCGGCACACCGCGCTGCCCCATGCTTCACTGCAGTCTATAATGAAATGCTTATATTTACAGGCACAGCCGAGCATGTCCAACAGAACCCCAGCAATCTCCCCAAATAAAATCAGCCAAAAATAAATAAATAAAAGGGGTGGCCTCACCAGCCTCAGTGGCTCTTAACAGGATTTATCAAAATGAAATTGCTGAAATGAAATTCCGATCTCTGGTACTTATAATATGAGGCAACATTAGGCAGGAGAGCCGAAACATGCGTGTAGATGTACAGTGTACGTAGGAGCGTGTGAATTGAAAACATGTATGAAGGAGACACAGAGAAAGGCATACATAGATGTAGAGAAAGGTAAAATAAAGAGGGGACTCTTATTGGAAATTCAGCTTTGAACATCTCCTTCTCCTGCAAGCTTCCCTTTTTTGGAGAGGTGGAAGGGGAGGAAGAAGTCCCCAGGGAAAAGCAGGAAAAGTAGGAGGGAAGAATAAAAATCAATAGCGGTTAATAAAACATCAGGTGAGGACACATAACTAGGTATGACTACTCCTCTAAAGCGTCCGTGCATGACTGAACTAGCTGCCATGACGATTAACCAGTCCACGTAGAATGCTCCACCAACAAAAATATCAAAGCAGGGAAAAACTGAAAGAGGACAGGAGAAAAAGACACAGAAATCTAACAGTACAGGAGATGAAAAGGGAATCAGTGAAATGGCTGGTGGCCTGTGACTGTGTGTGAGCACCGTTCTGTGACAATGTGTGATGGGGGCAAAACAATCAAAATGTTTATATTAATACTGTGCTACAATTCTGAAATCTATTTTTATTTAAATTTGACCTATTATATAACTGCCTCCAGAAATCTTTTTAATTGTAAAGCTTCATTAATGTTATAAAGACAAATATTTTAATAAGCAAATCCATTCGATTATAAATTAGAATCTTAGATTTGCAATAAATATTTCACATTTAAAACAGGAATTCGGATTACTTTGAACTGAATTTTCTGTGAAACATTTAAATACACGCATCCCGCATCTTGTATTGCACCTGTTGTATTAAAAACATGCTAAAGGTCTAAGCACCTTGTCATGCACCGTCATGCAGCTGGCTGCGTCCTTCTGTAAGATCTCTGTCACGCCATTGGTCAGTCTCTCGTACTTTAGTTTAGGCTCCTCCTCAGTGTCTTCCTCCTGGTAAAACACATCACATCCCTCATTAATTTATTCAATTCACTTTTATTCATTTACATTTATGCAGATGCTTTTATCCAAAGCGACTTACAGTACCATTCAAGTTATACATTTTGTCTGTATTTCACACTTCACAGTACATTCACACAGCTATTCAAGCATATGCAAAAATGATCTATTTATTGTTTAGTTCACTTTTCTTATTGTTTAATAAACTAGAACCCTAAACATGATACACGCATTTCATTCAAGTTACATTTTGATGATCAGCAGCATTCTCTGTCATTTCTTTTGTGTATATAATACTTATATATAATAATAAAAATTCTAACAAGTGTTCTGGCATTCCCTCTCTGTGTATGAGAAGAGTTCTTACTGTAATGCAATACAATTACCCTTAAGTTCAGTCATTCAAACAGAGTTCTTAAACATTCAAAAGATTCAAAACAAATTCTGAGTTATTCTGATTTAAAAATATAGCTATTCATGTAGCTTGATAAAAATAAGGTGCTGTAGGACCACAAGTAAATTGAAGGCATTGTGTGGGTGCCGTTTCATTTCTGCAAACATTTTCTCTCTGGTCACCAACAACACCCCTTGTCCATTTCCTTTTCTGCCCAGATGTGAAATTTCTAATGCCTGTGCATTTGTCATGGTCTACAAAGCCATTAAAGACAGGAATGGAGAGAAACAGAGGAAAAATTCTTGACAAACTTTCTATGGTGGGAGGGGTGGATAATATCTCTCTCTTGTTTCATATCCCATAATTTCTTCCTCTTGTTAGTGTTTGCCATTGCCACGCCGGCGTGGTGGATGAGTGTTGTGCCTCATTCCCTGCCGCTCCTAATTGGTGCCCTGGAGAGCAGGGGATGAAGAGAGGTCTGTCTTTAATTGCCCCTTTTCTGGAGTGGTGTGACCATCCACACACTGTTCTGTTGCTCATCCTTCACTCTCTGCTTCTGTCTTTCCAGTTAGAGACTTTGCTGGGTTACAATGTTACACTAAAGCGTTGGGCCTCAGAATCAGAGATTAATGTCAAATGCTGCCAGCATCCTTTCTCATTTCACTGCATGACATCACATTAAGGCCGTGTCATGTTTTCTTCCAGCTTTGAAAGGTGTCTTCTTCTCTTCGCGGGGTGAGATGATTTTATGGTGTTAAGGTGTTGTGAACAAAGGGTAGAATCCTTAAAGGGACAGTTCACCCAAAAATGAAAATTCTGTGATTAACAGTATGTGTTACTTTTTTTTTGTTGGAAAACAAGAGATGTAAAGCAGAATCTTCATGCATGTTTTCTCTTCACAAGGAAAGGCAATAGGAACGAATGTTGTTGCTGTTTCCTGTTAATTCTGGACCTTGATAGCATCAGTCCCCATTCACTTTCAGTATGTAGAAAACAGCAACAGAAATATGTTGCCTAACTTTATCTTCTTGTGATCCACTAATGAAACAATGTCAAGTGATAAGAGTGAGTAAACAATTACATTATTTCAATTTGGGGTGAAATATTCCTTTATATCTACAACACCACATTTGATCAGACCATCAAGAAAGTGAAAGGTGATAGAAAAGGTAGAAGTGTGAGATGTTGTCTATGTGAGAGCTCATTTCCACACAACCTCCAACACCTCCATGATAACATCAGGGAGTGTTATGGCAGGGATGGGGAGCAGAGGGGAGAGGGTGAGGGAGAGAGGGGGAGTTCTTTACACTTATGACATAACCAAAGCTTAAGTTTATAGAGATTTCAAATGGAAATATAATCATAGGTGGTTGAGGAAGACAAAGTTTGTGGACAGGAGATTGTTCCGGGCAATGCCATTTTATTTATGAGGAGGTGAAAGCTGTTGTTTCCATCTGTTTTGATTTTAAATTGAGCAGCAACACTACACTTGTTCAGAGACTGTTTGACATGTCATTCTCTGTATTACTAAAAGACAAAGTCAAGGATTTTTTAAATAAACATGCACTCAGTGTAGAGACAAAATCCCATTTACTTTCATCATATATGTTTAGTGTTATGCAATGTAATAGGAAAACAATGTAATATGACATTTGTCAAATTCACTACTTAGGTAATAACAGCAGTTGTATTTCAATTCAGTTTCTCATGCTCATTTCTAAATAATTAGCCGTGATTGGCATTATGGTGGTACATTTGTGTGCAATTGAAAAATGAAATTGATTTTTCAACATTTTAATTGAAAATGTTGTTGACAGAAGTCAACGCACAAAACCATTCTTCTATACACAGTGGCCTTTAAAAATACTTATTACTTATACATTACTTATACTTATACATTATTACAAAATATTGCATTAACTTTTTTAATCTTTATTTTTATAAACAGTACATCTTACATCTTGTATCTAAGCTCATACTAGCTTAGATACATATTGTAATACTAATGTATGTTCATGTAATGCAAGCCTGTTCTGATAATAGCATACATAAAAGACTGAATTCTACCTCTGAGTCATCAGTTGACTCCTCGCTTGGTTTTCTTCCCTGGAGAAAAGACATACGTATAAGTGTTTTCTACTGTATGTTTAAATAAGAAAGATTACAACAGCATTTCAACATGTACTTTTCAACACAAATACACGTGTTAGCAAAGGACGTTGCTAATTGCTACACCATTTATAGAAAGCAGAATAGCTATAAATTGTCTATAATAAGTACACATCAGTCTTGCAGTAAACTGTGAGATCATTATAAAATTGATAGTGGTAGGCAGTGAAATTCGCAAATGCCTTGTAAAACCATCCCGTTAGCCTGTCAATAATACTTTATAAAGACCATTTACATATGCAATCCAAAATAGCATACATGCATGTAAACAATGCATTTAACACCACAAATATAATCACAGCTCTCTGTCATTTGACATGTTCGTACAGAAACCTACCTGCTCCTCCACTTCCGACATGATAAAAGCTTCGGACAAGCAGAAATGACGCCGATTCCGTTTCACTCAATTAACCTTTCGTGAATCACCAGTATTTATAACGTAATTTACATTCTAATAAGTTATTTGAGTGTTTAAACGTCTGTAAAGCAGCGCAGCTTCTATATACTTCTCATTACGGGTGCAGAAAAAAATCACATGACAACAACAGGAAGTGTCACTGTGCACCATGGGATATGTAGTTTAAAAGAGGTAACAGCAAATTAAACTGAATAGGCTCTACCATTTGATCAATATGTTATGTATTTAAGGTAATTTGGTTTTATTAGTGGTAAATGCATTTTGACTGATCTTTAAAGTTTATTAAATAAAATGAATTGTGATTCAACAGCCAATGTCAACATACTGAAACGTCTCTATAATTCAGTCCTATTTCCACCTTCAGCCTTTTGCTTATTGTAATAAATCAGTCAAGATGAAGACGTGTGCTGAGATGAAATCTGGCATCATACATTACAAATTTACATGTTTTACACACTGCTATAGACTGCCATAGGACAGTCACAGGATCTTTTGAGACAGGGGGTCAATGCGTCTCACATATTTATGCTGATAGTGGCTGGCAGGGCAAGCTTCGCTCTTGCCATATTTATACAGGTAATGCGTTAAAAATCAACTCCATTTGCAAAATAAATGTTGATTATATTAAAGTGGATTATAACCAACATTGTAATAACAATAAAGGATCAAATCAGCTTAATGTAAAAAAGTTAAAAATTCATACAAAAAAATTCAAGCATAGCTTGGAGATGCCTTCTAAACGAAAGCCTATAGTAACAGTGCATAAGTTAAATTCACCTATACACCTTAATTACTGAGACTCTGTTGCCAGTGCTATTTATCTGTAATGCCTTCTACAGTCACTAAAAAGCATTTTACTTGAACAGTTGCAGGGTACCAGATGCGGGTCAGTGCATCTGTGTGTGTGTAGGTTAACTTTCTAATAATTGATGAGAAATGACCCTGTGCACCTCTGCGTATTACCTTATTGGCTCTATGATGCTTCAGGCTGTTTTAAATTATTCACTGATAATGTCCTATCTATTTTTATGCTTCACAGTTTTATCTTATGCTTCTGAAGGGATGGGCTGATACCCATTTTGTACATAAATAGGTTAAAATGGGATTTTTTTTATTATTTAACTTCAAATAATTGATTTAAGAATATGTGTACCTTTGGTTTAAATTTATACAAGATATCATAATACTGAAAAATCAATCATCATTCAAAATATTAAATAATAATAAGCTATATAAGTATGCTTTTTATATTATCATACCAGTATAAATATGCAGAAATAAAAGCACTGACACTTTATCTAAAGAGTGTTATTGTTCAGCATACGTTCTGCTTTACACCGAAATACAAAAAAATGACATTAGAATAAGAAGTAATCAGCTTGTGCTTTACATTACACATATTTAGTTATATGGTATGTCCTTTTTCATACTGAGGACAAAAGCATGGAAAAAACGCTCTCCTGATTTTTAACTTCTATTTGGTGCTGAGGTCATTGTGGTGCCTCATCTGACACACTCCCAATACACAAACACACACACACACACCTATCTCAGCCACATCAACCCTGGATTCTTGGACTCCTAAACCGCCTTTCAACACATCACCATCACAACACATTATTTATTAATATCTCTGTTGTTGCACGGCTGATTTTAACTGGTCTTTTCAGTGGTTTTGCTTACTACAACGATTGCAAATGTTTGCTGCACAAACATGATATATTTTAGCATGTTTTTTGAGTGGGAGGAAGGGATGTTTTTAGAGGAAAGAGAAGTGACATGTTGGCAGTGTTTCTCTGCAATCAATATTGCTGCACTAGTCTTTATTTTTTTAGCAACAAACAGGCCCACACAGAATCGACACACGTAGAACCACAAATCTTTCCACAAATCCTCCATCACCAACCTTGTTGATGAATTATTTTGGCTAATTGTATTGTGGTCTCTGTTTCCATTAGAAGTATAATAGTCTCAACTCTATTTAATCCATTTACTTTGTGCACTGTAAATGTTACACAGATTCTGCAGATTGTTTCCCCAAAATCAGTGTAAAAATCCCTAATTCAGTAAATTCTGTCTGAATTTACAGATTTACAGTAGATCTCTCTGTTGAGCAACAGATTTGAGCTAAAACAAGCACAGAGGGTCAAATCATAATAGTACTTTTGTTTGAAGTGTTCTTCTAAAAGAAAGATGAGTAAAGGTCTTGATCCTGCTTTGATTTAGTCACAATCTTTCACAGACTGTGTGATTGTGATTCACTTTCTCCAGACCTTTGCAACAGTCAATGATGGGTCTCAAGGTGAAAAAGAGATCACAACTGGACAAGTGTAGGCCTGTCTCACTCACTCTGTCCTTTCTTGCCCTCTGGAAACCTCTCTCTCTTGCCCTCAACACAATTTCTAACCCCCCCCCCCATCTCCTTGCCCTCCAGATCGATCCTGGCCTGCCGGTACAGTCAGACATGGCGGAAGGGTGAGTGGGGAGCACTGGCCCTTTCTCTTACCCCGATCACCCTCCCTCTCCCCCACTGAGTCAAGAACAGAAAGCCCTGCTGGTGTTAGAATGAACAAATTTTACCTTAAATCTTAGCCAGCTCAGCTGACTCAATAATCTATGATGTGCTGATGTAACCTGATGCTTGCAGTAATGCAGTTCTTAAAGGTGAGTGTCAATGCAAACGTTTCGATCAAATTATACAATGACACAAGGTAGCGTTTATCAGATATGTGAACATTTGTGGCATGAAGTTTCACTGAATCCTCATCATAGTGTATGCAGATAGCTAGACAGACAGACAGACATACATACAGACAGACAGACAGACAGATAGACAGACAGATAGATAGACAGAGTACAAGATTGATCACAAGAGTAAATAAATTACATTCCTTGCTAGTTAACTTAATTTTAATAGCTAATATAATTATTCCTGTTTAGTTAAAACTCATTTATCCCCTATAATTAGCAAAACTGTATTTATTGATTAATTGTTGACATATTGCCACTTTCTAAACAATAAAGACTATTCATCTTACAATATGTCACGTTACAATACATCACAATGTGTGCTTAGGCTAATCTTTGATTAAGCAAGCTCATTTATATTCACAACCAAAGCATAAATCACAAACCTCTTCATTATATTCGTGACACTTAAGGGATATTAATTTTCTCTAAAAAGACAACTAATATGGAACATAATTCTTGTTTAATGTGGGAATTGGACCTGAACCACACAATTACCTCCCATCGAAGAAAGACAATGTTTTATTTGACTTACCAAGCTATTCCCTATAATTAGGATGCACCCCTGCATCAAAGCTGGCCCAATGCCCTCAGTGGCAATTAGTATTTATTACACACTTAATGACCATGACATGTAAACCTCAGTGAAGTGGTAAATTTAGCAGTCAGTGGTGCTCATTGGCTTGCTGCTAAATGTCGCGGAGTAGCTATTTGCTAGTGTCCTACCTGTGTTGCTACTAAATTAATGGACATTTTTATTAATGGAATTGTGGCAAAGAATCTCATGAATGCACAGAAATCTTTTTTGCTTTTTCTCTTTTTTTGTTCCAAACATTTTTCTGTTTTCTAGTATTTTAACCAACAGCATTACTTGCAAACCTTTAACAGTAAACATATACAGCTTTTATCATATGATTATGACTATCTTTATACTCTTAATTTTGAGTCAAAGTAACTTACTCTTTTTATTGGAGATTTACTAATGCACTGTCAACAAGTCTAGGATATATTTCTCTTTAAAAAATGTTCTTTGCAATTTACTTAGCATTGATTTATTGATCATAGCCTCTTCCTTCATATAGAATTAGCTGACTTTTTTGGAAAATCACATTTTCCCAACCTCTCGTGTGTGCGTGTGTGTGAACATCAGATGGGGGTGGACATTGAAAGCAGAAATCTATTGGATGCGTTGGGTTTTTTATGTCTGTACATCGCTAGTGACTGCCTCATCCACAAAAATTCCTTCTCTTACCCACCGAAATTCCTCCTTCTAATTTACCTAATTTTATCCAGTTCTCTAGTCTGAAGGGGGAGGGGTTAGCTCGGAGATCTAGGCGAGTCTCGAGAAGCCCCTCCTCCAGGCACGCCCAGCCACTCGTTTTCCATTATATCTACGGGAATGGGCACGTGAACTTTTATTGTACTAATTTTATTTAACTTGTTTTATTATGCAAGATTTTTAAAAAATGCAAGAACAAATGAAATGCAAAAATGCATAAAAAGATGCCTGTTTCTTTATAAGAAGCTGTTGTGAGTGGTTGCTAGTGGTAATGAATTGACAAGGTCAGAAAAACGGCTGGTATTTAGTTTCTTAATGCTCGACATCGGAGAGTTTCCCCCTCTTGTCATTTTAACGTTTACAAGCCAGTAGATGGCGTCGAGAACCGCCTACTTGGAGATGTCTGTCCTATCGTGCTAACGTAATAATCGACAAAGTACAGGAAAACTTCAGGTACGCAATATTACAGCTCATGCGATGGGAGACCGAAACGCATCTGGATATTGGGTGTGATAAGGATCTATATTAAATGGTGTTCCTGTGTCCTTTAGCATAAGTTTCAAGTCACTTACCACTGCATTGTGTCAGATAAAATGGCAAACAGCAGTACCAGGTCCGCTGATCTTGACAAATACGGAGATACTTTGTATCTATCGCAAAAAAGTGGTGGTGTAATGGTGTCACCTTGCTACTGGTAATAGGTGCAAGTCTGTGTGTACGCAACTGATATGACTCTGATATCTGTCGTCCCATATACATGCTAGCTGAAGATGCTGAAATGCAAGGTATTAAAAACTATCTGTCAGTGTCAGGCCCCGAGACCTGGCCTGCCCAGCAGCCAATAAGAATCCAGACAGTGTTAGCTTCTTACTGACCAAGGAAGCATGCTGATGACTTTGAAGCAGATAGTTCCTATGTGAGTATTTGTATTTCTTTTCAATCTCTCTCACTGACACACACAACACCTTATTTTTATAGTAAATTTCACTTCTGTTCTCCAGTTTGATTTTATATTTTTATATTCTCTCTCTCTCTCTCTCTCTCTCTCTCGCTCTCTTTTAGCTCAGCGTGTCTGTGCTCTGGTCAGATTAGCTCCTGTAGGCTTTGGTGCACCATAAGGTCAGTGCAGAAATCGATGTACCAAGAGAGAAAAAAAGAAATGTTAAAAAAACATGCACACTAACTCCTGAACAATCAATGAGTCTTTATATTTATCTGAGGGGGGTCTGATAGTGTCTGAAACATCAGAGCTTTCTATAACACTAGTGTTTGATAGGCTATGACACATTTTCTCACTGTTGTTTGATCCCAGTCAATTAAGTAGATTCGTCTGTGCAGAATCACTAAGAGTCCTGCTGTTGTTTTGACGAACGTGCCATAAATTCAGCCATGCATCAATTTTCCTGCATGTAAAAATCAATTCCACATAAATATTTGAGCAGTTTTGAAGGCAGTAACAACACTGAGTATATTTGGGGGGGATGATTATACATATTATATAATGTGTAAATCAAGGTCAGATAATTAGGTCAAAGTATTGGTTATTAAAGTCAACCATGTAAGAAGTTTAACGTCTGTGCCCTAGTACAGAAGTACATACAGCTAGTACATTCTTCTAGTAAAAGAATGATTAAACCTAATGTAATTTTTGAGATGAATTTAAAAGCATTCTTAATATAAAGCACATAAAATATGTAGATGTGTATTGTACGCTATTTTTAAAATGTGCTTACAGGCTCCTAGGGAGCTTCAGCTTGCAGAAAGAGGTGATTGTAGATATTGTAGATATCTTAATTTAAATATATATTTCCAAAGACTCTCTAAGGCTGTCTTATGACAAGTTAGATTTATTAGTAATATATAATGATATTGCTAATGATTGTTTATCTTTTATATTATTACCTTTGGAAAAATTAAGCATTGCTTAATTATTTTCAATTATTACAAATATGCAGATTATCTCAGTATACTTAACAAAATAAACTGTTTCTCTGTGGAAGGTCACATGGCCAAAGCATCATCCCAGTTTTATTAACAAAAATGAAAAGAAATGGAAATGCAGATGGAAGATTAATATGGGAAAATGTTACTCAGCAAATGGCACATGTCATCAGAAGACTATTGAGGGGCCTATAGACCATTTTCATGGCCTCAGGGGATGGCAGAGACCCTGGCAGCTAAGTCCATTAGCAATTAGCATGGATATCTTGTGAGGAAAGGGTCAAAAATGACCCTCAGAATAGGAGAAAACGAGGGATAGGGGGTCAGTTCTCGAGTGCTTTTTCTTGTTTCTCCTCCTGTGTGACTGAGAGGTAGTAATGTGATCTCAAACATACACTCACATTGGCACATGCACGCGCTCCCAAGGTCCCTTCACATATGCTCTTTGGCAGAAAGAGCTGCCCTGGGAGCGCCTGTTTCATTAGTGTAATTAACTGTGTGTGAGAGAGAGAATTGAAACAGAGGATGAGAGAGAGAGAAAGAGAGGGCCTTTGAGAGTCCCTGTAACCTTACAGGCCTTATGTTATGATTTTGTGCTTATGAAGTAAGTGGTTATGAAGTGCTTCTAAATGTTAGTTTTTGCAGTTTAACCAATTGTAATGACAGCAAATAATGGACAAAAACTATGCTTCCTACTAACTACTTTAAAATGAATAGAAACATGCTAAGGTTAGCATAGCTAATTAGGACGACCCTGTTTTACTTCGGTGAGTAAATTTGTCCTCCTTGTTTGTGCTATAGATATGAATCTTCATGAATCATGTCTTCATGTTGAGGAGGTGTCAGACCTACAATTTTCGCCTGGTGACAATCCAATAGATTTATATTGAACGAGGGACTCTGTAGACTGTCCATATCTAGAAACTACAATTTCTCAAGACACTTGCAGGTGGGTTCTAACTCGGCCACCTAGCAACCACATAGCAATGCCCGGACAAACACACCAAACACCTCAGAATCACACGAGTGAGTTTTGCGTGGGAAAGCACACCTCACATTTCCTCTGGCAAATGTACAAATCTAGTTTTAACATGTTGTGGAAAGAAATTCCCATCCTGTTTTTCCTCATCCTTTTGCTTGTAATTTTTCCCTGTGTTTTATTGTGTGCTCTCTTCTCCAGCAGCCCGTAGTGAAAATTACATTGTATTGCAACCTCTCAGGCCTCTCTCTCTC
>JAZGTJ010006924.1:5023-23915 GCA_036877575.1 Botia almorhae
ATAATCACGCCGGTTAAGTGAGAAAGGCTAATGACGTAGCAGCTATGCTAATGCTAACGTAAACGCCTGCTGTGGATGATGTATTGGTGAAAGAATGGCATTCTGTGCCCAGCGTCAGACACAAACAGTAGCTGTGATTAGCTTGCACGCTAATACACACGCACATACACACAAACATCACCGCGGCCTCTGTCTGTCAGAGAGGCCTTTAGCGAGACAGAGAGAGACTCTGGCCAGCTCTGTTTAGTTCTGTTTATCACAGGGTAAAAAGATCAAGCACAAGCCAGAAGTGCTCATGTGTGAGTTCCCTGATGCGCATACGGCAAGTATGCGCATACGGCTAGCATGCGCACACGCAACCGAAAACACACAGGCATGAATCCGCCACACGGTATCAGTGCAAATGGTTTGGTGCAATAATTATTACATATACATAATAGACATACACAAATATATAATAGAAATACACATACATAAGAGACACATAGAAAGTAAGCAGAATGATTTTGAATGAAGCTTTTTGCTCAAAAAACTAAAACGTCCCAAACTTTACACAGCACAGAGGACCATATAGACAAACACATTCACAGAGCAAACCAGTACTTGTCTATATGGTTATCTACTCAAGCTAAGCTGCTTTCTGGCACAAACTAAGTACAATACAATAAACCGTGTCATTACAGATTTGTGCGCTGATTCGAGCGCTCACAGAATGACTCTTACTTACGAAAGTAGCAGACAGAGAAACTTGTGATGATAAAAGTACAGTTTTGTCTTTCCACAAAGTTCCCCAAATATGGCCCTGGGCTTATTAAAGACCTCTGAGATGAGATGAGATGACATGATCATGAATAGAAGGTATAAATTCATTTTTAAAATAAGAGGAATGAAATATAATGTACTGTGAAACATACACTTAACTTTTAAACGGCATTATCAGTCTATAAATACCAATTATTAAAAGTTGGGAAAAAATGACATCTGACATCAGAAACTGCCCCCAAAAGTAATCCGATTGGCATGTATTTAGGTCTGGATTTTGTAAACCCTTCACAGTGTAACACAGACTTTTGCATAGAGAACAATACTGAAGGATGGGGCACGACAAACTATATCAGACCTGACAGCAAACCGATATGACATGAATGATGTATGATATGACCCCTTCAAACTGTGTGTGTGTGTGTGTGTGTTTAATAAGAAGTCTGTTAATTAAGTGGCTGGAGCGTGGTGTTATGAATGGATCAAACACGGGCACTAGCCAGCAGGTTCACCACTACACACAGGCAAAATGCACTGCAGACTTCCTGCCATTAGCCTAGACCTCGTCCATTGACTTGCTCACAGACCTCCTCTGTTCCGCCACAACAATGAGCACCGTCACAGCTCTGTGGACGAGAAACCCTGCAGTAACAAAAGAGCTGGCCTCTGACCACACACAGAGACGGAGAGAGACAACAACAGTGAGTGGTTTAATTAATATCCAAATGCTCCAGTTCCACCTGGATTGCGTTAGAGGCTCTGGGTTTTCCACACACTCTTAGTGACCACCTGACTGGACGTTTGTGCAGTGTGTGTGTGTGAGGGATGGCTGGGGAGCATATTATTCTGCTCCTCGTCTTGTTCTTTTTCTAAAACACTTACAGCCAATAAAAACAGAGGAGCCGGTCCAGTGACAATGAGATTTACTCAGGACTATGCTAGTCAATTATTGACCAACTCCTGACACACAGATGGTGTATATGTATATGTTTACTACAGCTAAAACAGCCTGGGGTCAAATTGACCCCAAAGAACACATATGCGCATGTGTACAGGACACTGAAAACATATCATTATGTTAATTTTACGTTTACCCAGTTGTCCCCATCAAATTAGGAAAAGTCATGAAATATGGAACAAAAATATTATGTCAATCATTTATTTAGAGAAGTTAAACATTGAATGGGGTCAAACTGACCCCAAAGATAATAGGAGGGTTAAATTAGTATTATTGAGAACTGGAAATGCTGTTCCATTTCTTTAATGCGATTTAGTCTAGTGCGGTCTTATCCGCTGTCAATTCGGCTCTGCATCAAAACAACCACGGCAGTTGTGTTTCTCACCCTTGCGCTTCACGCTCGAGTGATCTTCCTCAGAACCGACAAGGCTCTGAAAACAAAAGTCCCTACGAAAAAGACAATTGGTGGTGCTATTCTTGACAAGTGTAGGAATACTAATTAATCTGATTAGATTGAGACAATTAAATCCATGATGGGGGTTTATATTGCCAGGCACTCTGGTTCTGGCATCCGCTAGCAGAGTGATCGCTTCAGATGAGACACAAACTGACGTTCAGCGACCAAAGTGGGGCTACAAGTCTCGCACTCTCATTCGACAGGTCCTTTAATGAAGCGCTTTGTTATTTACTGCCCCTATTCGATCTCTAATACATTTAGCTTAAGCGTTTTATCTCTTTGCGCATTTAATTTAGTTTCTCTTTGCATTGAGTATCTCACTTTTCCCACCATAAATACACACTGATTTGTGTGTAGTCCACACTGTGAGGCTTGCGTATATAAAAGGCACACTAAAAGCAAGCAGGCCACCCACTGGAGCTAATCAGTGCAGCTGTATGTAGCATCGCCCCCTTTGGTCTCCTCTGGAGATCCCGGGCACCCATGCTGCCCAGCAACTCAAATGGGTGCTGTGGGTCCTTTGTCAGCAGAGCCGACAGCAAGAGAGACATACATATCATATGCCACCCATCAGTCACTGCTTTTAATACACACAGTAAACAGTCATACAAAGAAATGTCCCCTTGCTTAACCTTTGACCTCTACAACAAAAAGACTTCACATGATTTGGTCAGTTATTACATTTTTAATTTATGTTTAGTTATTAAAGTTACTACCAATATTGCAAGTTTACCTTTGCGTTTTTTAAGCATAGTAAAAGCTGGATATTTAATTTGTTGCTCTAATCAACAGTTACAATAAAAACAAACTTAACGTCTGCTTTACAGAATCAAGATGCGGTTGTGTGCAGATGGTCCGATTGTCACGTACTTTCTTTGCGTAATGCAAGTGGCCTGTATGCGTCAAAATGTCAAATCTGCACTGAGTTTGCACTGATCTGCTGATCTCTCCTTCACTCATTGTCTTTCACTCTAATTTTGATTGTCCACTTGTTCTCCAAATCGATGCACATTACTGTTGTCTTATAGCGAGTGCATTATGACACACTGTGGCTGGTCCACAGTCTCTAACAATTCAGCTCACACTGAGCAGCAGGAAGAGCTTTCATTAAAACCTTGCGACTACTCTAAGCACAGATTTCAAGCTGTTATTCTGGGCATATCTGGCCTGCAAGCTGGAAGCCGCAATCAAAAAAGTCAATAACAAAAGGTACGACAGTCCCCAGAGAATAGTTAAATAAAGACAATATAAAGAGGGAGAAAGCGAGTAAAGACTATTGTGTGCCTGAGTAAGAGGGAATTTCAGGGTCTTCCATTATGGCTGAAGACCAGATGTGGCATATACATGGGTTAGCAGTAAAGATGCGCTTTACGTGCCCCGTTGGCGATGTCCTTGGTTGAGGAGCCTCCATTGTGATGCAGTAATGGGGCTCAGCTGGCAATATTTGATAATATACTTGTGATCAGTACATCTGTCAACATGAGACGTACTGTATTGGGCTAAGAGTATCATAGCCCTGCAAAAAGTTATGAAAGAAACTCAATTACAAGTAGAAGCAAAGGCCTAGTCTAGCCTGGACTTACAGCCCCAGCGAGTCTATTGTTTATCCCAAACATGCAACACCATTTGAAGTACACAAATCAATTACAGCCGGAATTCACTGCGCAAGACAACATCTTCGGTATAACAGAAAGGACCTTGGTCGTGATGTTTTTTGATTCGATTTAATCATATAACAACAAATAGAACAAATACAAAGATGTCCGCCATTTGAGCATCATGGGAGTTGGAGAATCATCTCACATGTCCCCCTCAAGGCTACTGGATTTTACCTACCTAATATAAACATGTTGGGCAACAGCTTCAGATGAGAGAAAAGCAGTGACCATCAGACTGTTAACAAAAGCCGAATTTCACAACCAGACTAATGGATTTTTTTTTATATAACAAGTTAGCCACAACACATCATCCTAGATGCAAGAAAACATTTCAGCAGACATTTAAAAGAGAAAAAGACTCTTATGTTTACCGTGATGACGTGACTGAAAATTAAAAAGTGTCCATATGTAGAACAGCAGTGATTATCTTGTTTGCCTGCTTGTGGATTTGTGAACAAGACAAGCAGTTTAGCAAGTCAATCTCCGGAGCTTGTTTTTATATTAAAGACAGAGATTTAGGAGTTTGTGAGCTGGTTAACACTGGGAGGCGCATTAGAATTGAGAGGATTGAAATTTAGTTTGCAACTGACGTCAAAATGTGTTTAGATGTAAGAGTCTGAAAGACTGAATTCCCTTTTATTGTTTGCATTCAGACACATGAATAAACACATACATTTTATTGCATTTGATAACAAAATCAGCAAACAAATGCTGTTCTCACAGGTGCCTTAAATGCCTTCACCAAAGGTGTATAGTAGTTTATCACATTAACTACTGTTCTACTAACATGACAACCAGAAAATGTCTAAATGCTACTGCTGTCTTAATTTTCAGTATATCAATTGTGGTATCATCCGAGACGAATTTTTTTTATTCTATATAATGTTATATATTGTATATTATGTATATTATTCTATACAATGCAAAGACATTTAGACATTTTAAGTGTGGTCTAGTGTCCGGGACACTTGTGGTCACTACTCTTTGTGTGTGCATGTACTCATACACCCATAAAAATCACAGCTGCCACACGAACCAGTAAATCACTTCACCATATTTCTGTCACTTTTCTACTTTAAAATGGACAGTTGTTTTTCATTTTTACCATTAGCAACAGTAAACACTAAAGGGTCACCTTCCAAAGCCCCTGATTTTACAGTCATTGCGTGTCTAGGACCTCATGCCATGAAAATAGAGCCCCTTTCTCTTTGCTCTGTACAGAATGACATATTCCCTCTGATTCAAACCTCTGTGAAACGCTTTGCGGCATATTCTTGGCTTGTCACTGTAATGCACCTTTTTGACACGAATGACAGAAATTATAATTTGGCAGTTAAATGTAGCCATCAGTCAGAGGCCATTTTACATACACAAGAGGCTAATGGTTGTTGTTTTCAGCTGAATTATGATTATTATTTGCCACTGGCAGTTTGTCTCTAAGTTTATACATAAATATAAATGTAATTAAATTGCCATTAAAAAAAAAACATTGAACACTTTTTATCATTTTTCAGAAAGCTGTTATGACACTAACTTCCACAAGCATTTTTATTTGAGTTTTTCATAAGTTTGTATTTGTTGTTTTTTGTTGTATTTGTGGAGGTCAAACTTTTGTTTTACTTTTTTGTATGAATGAGAAAATGAATCCACCAGGAATAAAGTGGATAGTTAAAAGGGGTCATTGTGAAAAAAGTTCATTCTGGACTGATTGTAAATTCAATGTTTGTGCTTATGTCTGATCTACATACAACAGATGCCATTAGTCTTTTTGATCCACCTTAAAACCAAAGCTTGCTTACTGAGCATAAGAGCCCATTTCTTTTAGAAAGATGTAGGTAAAAGCAAGGAATCTTATCTCTCTATCCATCTGTCTCGCCCTCTCTTTCATGTTACCAAATTATCTTCCCTTCTTTCTCACTCCTCATAACAGGACATTTGCTCTCGCATCCAAGCGGCAGTGCACTGTGCGTGAGGGCACAGAGAGGTGTGAGAGAATAAAGTGCTCAAAAATGAGAAAGAGACAGAGAGAAATACAAGGGCACCCGAGGCACAGACCACGCTATTTGCTCCCTTTGTTATGCTTTGCTTGGGGTAGACATTGCACATGGAGTAGATAAGGTAGACATTGCACAGACGTTGCGTGGACAGTGCTGAATGAGTTTCCTTGTCGTGGTGTTGTCATACAGTGTGATAACAGCATGGCAGCTCACTCGATCACTGTGTTTATTAATGAGGCCCTCTTGAACAGGCCCTTATGACCTGCTGACACAGACACGTGCACTTTCTAGAAATATATGTGCATGCTTAGTGCACGGATTCAGGGGGCGGAGCAGGGGTGGAGTCAAAAGGACCGTCATACAATCCATTTACAGTGGAGCTCATTACATCGTGTAGCATTCTCTCTGTATCTGAAATAGGCCAAATAATTCCCGAAACCTCTGGTACCATATTCCTGTCTATCTCACACAAACACACACATTTAAAAGACACATCACAAGTAAACAAAGCCTGAATTTGAGCACTAATTAAATAGGTGAGATGTATCAACATAACCTGAATGCCCCGACCACTTCCACCCCTGTATTGCACCCTAACACACACACTTATTTTCTGTTTAATATGATCCAACCAACCTGTGCCAATTGTTGGTTGGTGTAATTACAATTAGACCACGTGGCTGGCGCTTTGATATGGTAATGAAGCTACAGCTCCCCCACCCCAACCAACCCCCCAGCCCCTAACACACACTCCTCTTGTCTGACAATCTACCGAACATGAATTTCAACATGAGTCACCTCAGCACCTAACACAACACCAAGACATTCTGATGACCCACAATGCGCTGGGGCACCAGAAAGAGGCGAGTGGCGAACAGTGCAGGTGAGTGGCATTGTTAGAACAAAAAGCAGGGGATGAAGACATGTTTAAATGACAGGTTTATAGCTTCTGGGTTGGATAGATCACATAGAACAGAGAGATGTCACCTGTTCTGTCAAACTCAGGGTCACACCCCTCTCGAATCCCTTATCCCAGCTGATGGTGGTATTTATGGCTGAATTGCACATCAATTATCATATATTTTGTGCTGCTGCAATCTTTTATTTGACTGAATGAAAAGGTTGAATGTGCTGCTTTCAGTATTATGAATTTCACTGACTCTTTCATTACTGGGTGAAATAACAACGAGTCTGATTCTACGACATCGTCAGCATCCCACAAAAACCATTTAATTCATCAATATTGCATTAATTCAATAAAAAGTGTGAAACATTTACTTGGGTCATCAGAGCGGTTTCTTAAATAAAAAATAGTTTAACTACATTTTAACAGACAGCATTTCTGTACAAATGTATTCTGTCCAATTTCAAATTTCTTATCGCACAACACATGTAGCCACGTAGGAGCGGCAAACCATTACGCACATATACAAAAACAAACACACACACAAACAAAACCACACACACACACACAGCAAGGGGAGGCAGGGTACATCAGAGGGGAGTCCAGATGGATGAAGAGAGCCTCAGTGTCCCCACACCCTCACGTGTCATATGTTGTCCCATCTGTACCATCGCGGCATGGCCCCAAACCCCAGGGAAACACACACTCATATATACATACAACATGCATCCATATCTGTCACCCAATGCCTCCTCTATGTGACTTCAACTCACAAAAACATGCTACATAATATATACTGTATTTGCCTACTGTGGTCAGCAATGAGTCATGATGGTTAACTAGTCAACAACAAACTCGTCTATCAGCCAGGTAGAGAAGTTTTCAATCGGACGTGTTTTGTAGTTTTTGTAGCAGAAGTGCTTTAATTAGCTGTGTGGTAGTCGGTAGTCTGTCACAATTAAATAAACAATTAAATAAAGTGCCACCAATACAGGCATCGTAGATACACTGACGCCTTAAAATATAGTGAGGAGCTATCCAGCTATGTGTTCTGTGAGATAATGCTTCAAGTTAAAATTAGACTTGAAAAAACTTTGCGATACCCTTGCATGAAATTCTGTTTTGTTGCGCAAGAATGTGTCCTGTGAGAATGCCCCCTAAAAAACCATCTGATTGGGGGGTCAGGTAAACCCAAAACCAGGCTTATTTTACAGGGCAAAAACGTAGATTTGCACATCTCTGTCTCAAGATATGCATTAACTCTCTCTCTCTCTCTCTCTCTCTCTCGTGTATGTGCAGATGGTTTGTTCAGGCTTATAGAGACCTTTAGAGAGTATATCACCTTTGCCCTTCACCTTCAGCTCTTGGCCTATTTAACACTCCGCTGGCGCTCTCCACACCACGGCGCTCTATTAAATATGCTCTTTGATATGGGCACACTGTAAATCTAGGAAGCACTTCTTAGAGGTTAATTCGTTTACAGCTATTTAATTGTGGATGAGAGCTCTCAATATGTTCGGTTTCAGTACCTCCGAAGCGAAAATGAAGAGGGTCATCGACCAAAACGGCTAAAACAACTAAATTAAAACTAACAAGACACCCTTGTAATTATCACTGATATGCTTGAAGAAGAGACCCTGATAGCTGCAGTGTGTCATTCACATGCATACTAGTGGCACAAAAAAACAAAACTGCTTAAAGAAGAACTTTTTCCAGTTAGGATTCCCAAGCATTGCCTCCATCTTGGGACGTTCATTTGCCCAAACAGGAAGTCCCACTCCAAACCCACATTTGAGCCAAAAGTGTCAGACTGCTCAAACAAACAAAACAATGTTGAAACACAACAGAGCAACAGATAATACCCTCTTTAGGGAAATCGGCCCGCCATAGTTGTTTCTGCACATTAAGAGGCGACGTGAGAAACAAATTTTAACAATGAAAAATCAGGCTTACACAAAGCATTGTTAATGTGAATCGTACGTCTGTATTAATAGTACATGACATTCCACATGAAACGAAAACCGAGGCAACCACAAATAAAAGCTATTAAACATCTAATTACACGACTAGAATCTGTTTTTAAAAATGCATGGCACCGACACGAGTTCCTGAAAACACTCAAAAAGATAAAAGAGAAGAAAAAGATTCCAGGGAGAATTCAGGAGTTTTCTTTTAAATGATCAGCTAGCACGTAACAAAACCTCTCACTAATGGAGGTGTTTTGTTAGTTTTAATGTACCTAATTGGCTGCGGTTTAGTGTTACCAGCAGAAGCTGAGGATAATGCTACTGTTCTCCTCCCCTTCATCTGTTCATCTCAAGGAGAAGAAAACCCAAAAGACCAGACATTACATTAACCCACAGGAGAAGAGTAATAGAGCAAGAGAACAAGATGCTGAGAGAGATGTTTACTCTCACCTGAGATGAATAGAGCGAGTGATGTTTATGTATGATTCTCATTATTTAAAGCTCTGCGTTGATGGAGATCACTTTAAAAGCTTGATTTGAAGTGGAGAAACGCGTGCGGTTAAAAACCAATCGATCTGTGGAATGACGCAGGTTCCTGGGATTTGATCTTTACGCAGACTGAACTAAAACCTATTTTTGATTCTGAAAACCGCTGACTGATCTCAGAATGTTTGACGAGCAAAAACAATATCAAAGGAAACCTGTTCTAGTCGTATGTCTGAGCATTTAGTGTATTCAGATGCTAGATCGTTGAAGCTCTCAGATCATGTTACAAATCTCTTAGTTGGACTGTTCCTCAATCTCTCCAGAGGTTTCGTCCTCTTCTGCCCTGTTCTAACACTTACCAGGATGAAGCAATTACAAGCCCTGATGGCAAGCCCACATCATATGGAATTGGATTGAATGCAGGCGAACTATTGGCTGTTTATATGGAAATTTGATTGCCGTGTTGATTAGGGAGCTCTGTTCCTGCCCACTTCCCCCAGCGCGGCACCTCGCAGGGGATGTCACAACCTACAAGACACACAAATGCATTGATGTGATTCACTCAAGAGCCTCATTTCTCATAATGAGTGTGTATTTATGTGGCTTCTGCTGTTTTTGCACACTGAGAGAGGTAATGAGTGTGTATACATTCACATGCATTTGCCGCAATTAGCCGCTGGTTGCTCGGTTGAGGGGCTTCAGGTACAGAGAAGGCCCAGGTCTGCTGGGAGGGAATACAGTGGCACAGGGCATACTGCGAGAGGCACCCTGGAAGGAATTTGGGAAAGGAGTTGGGACAAACTGTCAACTGATGACAGATGATGCATTTCGTTGAATAGCGCACTATGAAGGAAGGAGAGAGGGAGAGAGCAAAATCCAGTATGGGGCTGTACGGACTAGTTGACTAGTCAGTTCGGTCAGTAATGAACATATTTTTGACTATGTTGATAAGTCAGGGATTACATGACTTTAATTATGTTCCATACAAGACAACAGATGGATAATTTGTTTGTCCACTAACTGTAACTGCGTGTCGTTATTTTCATTATTGCACAGCTTTTTGGAATTCTTGATTCTGATTGGTCATTTAAACCATCAAGCAGTACAATATTCTACAGTAAGCATCTCATATCTGGGGATTAAGTAATGAGTGAACACTCATATTTTACTGGTGCTACTTCTTTAATGTACTGAAATAATAACTATGTCCATCTGCTTTTCTTATGTTGTACGTCAACATGAAATAACTGGGATATTGTACAGTCATCCAGTCAGTGTCACAAAAGAAACATTTACCCTGTTGTGCTTGACTTTGTGACAATGAGCTGATCTTCATCATTCCTCACATAATAACCAGTATATATGAAACCATTACAGAAGATATTTAGAAGTATGTGAATATGAAAATTAAATCAACCTACAGTGTAACACTTGTTTCACAGCATATTGTGGGTCACATAAGGTGACTGCTAGTAAAAATCATGCCACTTTTAATATCCAGCATTTGTATAGAAAACTTTCATAGAGAACAGCTTGTAACTTGTAACTTGGTAACTTGTAACTTGTAAGCTTATCTCTGGCATATGTGGTTGGCACTGCGGTCAGAGAAGGACAAGACCTGCATCTAAAAGCCCCAGCTAAATTCTTTATATATGCCCTAGAATGCCAGACACAATTGGCTTCCATTTCTCTGTGTGTTTACATTGGGGACTAAGGCAGAGTAAACAGGTGCTTTGCTAGAAGGACCTAGAGCCCCGACATGTGGTGTACACACACCCTTACACAGTCATATTTCTTCTATGGTCAAACGTGAGCACAACTATGTCTTTCATCACGCTTCTGTCTGTATACAAAGGAAGACAAGACCTGTAGCCTGTGTAGAAACCATGAAGTTCTGGTGTGGTCTGAGAGTTAGACACACACGTTAGATGTGTTTTCCAATAAAGGAAAAGAAGATGTTGCATCATAACTGCAGGTCCAAGAGGTCAGAACATCTAAAACAACTTTACAGCCCTACAACTTCCCACTGCGCTGCACGATTTCCTGTCTGTGTGAGCTAACTGCGGGCGGAACTTCCTTTCAACGCATACCGAGAGGAAGAAAGGTCAGAGGTCACGCGAGCGCACTCGCCGGTGCCCCACATCCAGTTTGCATTTCAAATATTTGAACACATTGGTAAAAATGAAATATTTTAGTGTTTATGTCAAACAAAAGAAGTCACAAAAACAAATATATACCAAAAGATGCCAGAACACTGCTCAATGCTCGAACTGTATTACTAAAACAATACAGGTTCAAAGTGAATTTTGTACTGTAAAACATTATAGCGTGAGAAATCATTCTGATCTTACCGGATCACACAGTTCAGAGAAAGGGTGAGAAAACAGCTATTCAAACTATAACAAATTATTATTATGAATAAATCATTATATGCACGAAAATCTGATGACTCTTAAAAAAGTGGCACACACACAATCGTTCTTATTTCTTCAATTTTTAATATATAATATTTTTTCCTGGACAGTGTCAACAGCAAACCCATATGTCATTTAATATGAAGGTTTGTGAAGCATGTACTTGAGTGTATTTGACAGAAAGAAAAAACAATCTGATTTTTGGTGTGGCTGTTTCCAACTGACTGCATCGGCAGCTGAGTGGCTCTGCAGTGACCCATGTGCATGTGTGTTTCTGTATGTGTGTGTTCTGTGGACAGGGTACAAGCTGCCCTCAGAGAGACAGTCATGGGGCAACTCTCAGCTGCCCTGAATTGTTGCTGCAAACACACAAAGCACACAGACTGGCCCTCCAGCTGGCCCTGTGCTTCCTCCCTCTCTCTCTCTGTTTGTTCTGATAACTGTGACTCTGCTCTCTGTATCATCATTTCACCTCCCTCACAACCCCACTGTCTGCCAGTCCCTGTTCTAAAACACCACACAGACATTCTCTCTCTCTCTCTCTCTCTCTCTCTCTTTCCATTTTGCTCTCACTCCCAAAGGTGAAGGTCCAGCCTGGGCCCTCAATTCACTCTTGGGGAACAACAATTGGCTGATGTCTGCTCTGCTGGGCTGGGATGGGGCAGTTCATTGGCTGACTGTTATGTGTAGCCATGGAAACTACTAGCCCATGATAACAATGATTAGCGGTGTCATGATGACAACAATACAGCACAGAGCAATAATGTGACTTTGATGAGCACATCACAGCCATTGGAAAGCGGTAATTGATTTGTTTACCAATACGAGAGACTTGGCTCGTGCTGGGTGACAACAATGGGGAGTCCTTGGACAAAATAGGGGAAGAGTAAAAATAGGAACTGACCTACAAATGGTGTGAAAAATATGAGTGCTCGTTTTCAGACCACAAACCCATTGGTGAGCAGCTGAACCCTTGGGAAGAGAGGAGGAGGACAGCAGACATTAAAGAAACAGTTCACTAAAAATGATCAACTCTGCCATCATTTACTCTCTCATGTTGGGTAACTGACCTGTATAACTGACTCTGACATTTAGAACAGAAATGGAGAAATTTATAGCAGAATGCCTGAGCTGTTTGAAGTGAAAGCTGTCAAGCAAGATTTTAAGGAAAACATTATAGTCCCTTATACAAAGATATTGTATGGCTTCAGAAATCATATTTATCACACAGGTGGTGGGAGCTATATTTATGATGCTTATATGGTGCTTCTTCAGAGCTTGACAGCCCCTAGTCAAGTATTGTGAACCTTTCTCTTCCTGAAAAACGCTCTCCTTCCGGTGCTCCATTAAAGAAAGAACATGAGGGTGTGTAAATGATCATACATTTCCATATTGAAGAGCTATCCCTTTAAATTTTCTTAATATCAAACATCTGTACAGAAACGGATGTAAACAGATCCACAGAGATCCTTTCAACAGGTGAAAGTGTGTTTTTGGAAATGTGTGTGTGGCCACTGGTTCAAGCTGAGCTAGGTGACTCTTATCAGACTCGTAACTAGTAGAAAATTACACAAATACACAACTTGTAACAGTTTGTATCTTCCAGAACACTGCATCACTATTAATATTGCTCATACAAAAACAGGAATGACATAGACATGAATGATCAAATTGTGCTATTACCTTGATGGAAAAATGACAAAAGTGACCTGACCCATACCTAGAGACCAGAATATCATAGAGGCTTGGAGATTGCGATCTTTTGTCTTGGGAAGGTAAACATCTACAGTAGTAACCAACTACTAACACTTAAACCAACAACAAGAACAAACTAGCAACAGCACAGCATCATCCTGGCAACTGGCTATAAACTCTAGCATCAAGTTTTGCATGACAAAACTATTAAATGACTTATATTTTCTTTATCAGGAAATATAAAAGGTATCGTTTAATCAATACCTAATAAGTGTGACTACTGTGCGATTTTACTGTGACCAAAATATTACCGTCACAGTAAAACGACAGTATTAAAAATGGCACAGTAATCTTATATTTGGCTATATATATTTGGGGTCTGCTGTTCATTTTACACTTCAATCTATACTGTAGCAGTTTGGGCTACCCATCTGTGTCTCTTACTGTCATATGAACTTTACACAGACGCACAAACGACATCAAGCATCCACGCACAACTTTCTCTCTGTTACACACGTAGCTCACAAATGCACAGTCGAAACACAAAGCAAACACGCGGTATGCAGCTGAAGTGCACAAGTCTTAACGGGGCAAACTGGGCTCCATTCGTTCCCCTTTAAAAAGGTCACCGTTTTCTCTGGCTAAGCGCCTTGTGTCTATTGATAATTTTATGCATAAACAAATGGCAAATTTGTGCCACATAAATATGTATTAGCAATTAATAATGTCCCGCGTCTGTGGCGATGCCAGGTGCATGCGAAATCAGCATGGGGACTCTGCAGAGCCGATGCCTTTGTTTTCCTCCAGCTCTCTCAGGATTGCCACAACAGGCACACAATAGATGCACAATGGGCACCAGTAACAGGGCACAGCGCCCCTGAGACAATGCCAGGCTCCCTGAATAAGCCACCATCACCTGGGCAGAGCCAAAACAATGCGGGCATCACCAGACAGCCACGCGGGTATTATTGAATTAGTGGCTGCGTTGCGATTAAGGGTTTAGAAGGGGGCATTTAGTGGCTTTGGTTTTAAATAATTACAAATTTGATGACTGAGGCAGCCATGGATGCAGCATGTGTGTGTGTGTGCGTGCGTGTTGAAGGGAGTGACAAAGAGATTGAATATGAAAACATGCAGATACATGCACGTGAACACACACCTGTTCATCAGCAAAAACACCTGGAGGCTGTCTGTCCTACTTCTGCCTCCATGTCGGAGATCTCCATGTCAGTGTGAACAGAAACAGCTACAGCAGGGGTGTGGATTGTAAGAAATGTAGCGAATCTCGTCTCTGATTCAGATTCTTTGGTCTCTGATTCAGATTGAATTAATGATTCTTTTTTAACACGTTTAGAGGATTAAATTATTTGGGACAAAATATATGCAGGTCCTTTGGAAAAAGACTTTTAGATTATTTTAGATTTCAACAGAAGAAGCACGTAGCATGAATGTAATCCAGCAAATGGCTCCTATATATATCAAATAAAATACTATAACAAAATCTGGTAGAATTTTTTATAAACTAAATTAAATAAAAGTTGTAAAAAATTACAACAAAATCTGGTAGAATATTTCATGATCTAAATTAAATAAAATCATTTTATTTAACTACATTATCATACGAACGATCAGTAACAACACTAAATTATGAGTATTAAGAACTAGTAACACAGTAAAGAGTGTTAATTTGTTGCATCAGACGTGACAAAATCATTGATTTGTTCAGTAACTGCTCTGACTGGTTCGTAAGCATTGCTGAGTGATTTAAACAGCTCATAGAACAGTTTTGAGAACTAGAATTGAAGTTATGCTGGAGAAATCAGTGGCTGGCTGTGCTGTATCTTCATGTCTCAGAGTATTTTAGTACATTGTTCCATTGTAAGCAACAAAGAATGACCAATAACGAAAACTAATAACGAAACAAAAGCCTTAACAATCAATCTGCTATTCCATTTTTAAAAAATGGAACCGGTTCTGGAAAAGGTTTCCCAAAATTCCCAAAGTTCCCAATCCTCCCAATTCTAAACACAGCTACACAGAACAGATCTGTTTGACAGGGCAGAGTCTCACACAGACAGACATGAGTGGTAAAGCAGATCACAAAGCACATCTACTGTGTTCCTTTGCCCTTCTAGTGTTTAATAGGATCAGATAAACACAATGACTCTGATAAAGCACCCGGCTAACATCATGCTGACAGAGAGAGAGAGAATTAAAGAGTAGAATGGGGGATTGTAAAAGCATTTGTATCAGACATAGCGGATGACAGAGGGGCTTATTTAGGGAAAGAAGAGGATTACCAGCAACCAGCCTGCGGTTGTGCTCTGCTTCAACTCTCTATAATCACTGTAATCATAAGACCAGTACAATTCAGCTCCGCTAATAATGCACACACACACATCTGCCTATTCATTTCAGCTCTAATGCAATAATAGCCCTGAAACATCTGCTAATGAAACGCAGTGGAATAAAGATTTAGGAGACATCTGTCCCTCCATTGGCTTCAACCTGCTCAGGGTCCTCAGGCCTAAAGTCTTCATGAAATTCAAATTGGCCCAATTGACTTTTTTAAAACACAAAACCGGACCGCATACGATTTATCAGTGTGTTATTCAAGTGAAGGTTTTCCTTGTCAACTTCTAGAATACATCAATGTCATTTTTGAGTTGTTTATACTACAGTGTCTAGTATCTAATGCACATATGCAGATGCACCAAAATCATAACTAGAATACATAACTAGCAGCTAACATTTCAGCTGTATGGGTGGGGGCTTAGGATAGTGGAGCGTTTGTAGCAGTTCTTACACCAGTTGATTTGAACAGGAATATAACTCTGTATTTCAAACAGAGATGGCCATAGAGATTATGAGATTTTTAGAAGTTCAAAAATTCTACTGTCTTTTTGTAGCCTTCTATGGTATTTCAGACCCTTGCACAGTATACGCGTCAACACACACAGGTCACTTCCTGGTTATGATAGATGTGTGCCTGATGGCTGGTGCACCCCAGACCTTCAGGGTCCAATTACCTGAGCACCTCCACCACCAACCATCCTGTCTCGGTACCTCCTTCCCCTCGGGTACTTTACCGTGAGGCCACAAGGGCCACTTCCTGCCCCACTCCCAGGGGCAAGAAAGAATGACACGGTACCCATGAAAGAACTATTGTTCACTGAGGTGGTCCTGGTACTGTGCGAGGGGAGGTGGCTAATTACAAGGCGGGCCACAATGCAGGGCTAAATATTTATCTACTGCGATGTAGACGAGGGGTTATGTAATTTAGCAACACACTGTTCCTTCCTGCAAGAAGATAATGTTTAGTCTCTGGTAAGGGAGGTGGGGGAGGGGTGTATTGGTCACTCGAAACTGAACTTGCCCATGACGGACATAGTAGTGACACATCTTCCCCCTACCAGTAACAGTCTTGATACAACACTCTGATACACACCTAAAATAAATTCCCCTCTTGCATGTACAAACAAACACGCGGTGGAAGAAAGACAAGAGTTCTTACAAAACTCTTGCCACACACTTGTTAACTTCCTGTTGCTTTTCGTGTTCCAATTGTTTGCCACTTGACCCCGGTGAGCTCCTCAGCAATGTGACTGATGCAAGTAATGACCAGTACAGACCAGTTAAGACCATCAAAAACCATCAAAGCTCAGGCGTTCTCTTCCTCACAGATCTTTTGATCATCTTCCTATTCTCCTTACATTCATTTAATCGATAACAATAAAGCATCTAGTGTCCACTTAGTCAACTTACATACAACTTTATATCCTAAACTAGATTTAGACATTCACAATAAAAGGTAAATAGGGTTTGCAGTGATATGAAGACACTTCATACAGTATTGATTTGAGATATCTTACATATATGTAGCACAGGTTTTCAAATCTCCATAAGAAACAACAGCGATACCTTCCTTTATGCGTCAATCATTTTCACTTTTTACAAATATGTGTGTAAGGTACTGCGCAACTTTGAGTTTAAACTTTAGTGAGAATCCTGAAGACTGTATGTACTGTATAAACATGTAGCCTGACTGCACTATAAAGTTGTTTTTGACAAAATTGTAATTGTTATAACGATGTTTATTTTCTGCTGCACCTGCTCAGCTGTCGTTTTCGATGTCGTTGGGCTCAGTGACAGGCGAACAGAACTTCAACACTTAAAAATAGCATCTGGGTGACAAGCTAGATTAAATCGACCGTCCTCATGTCTACATTCATCATCACTGTCAAGATCTTTATTCACATACAAATTTCACTTCCTCTCTCTTTTACGATACAGTCTGCCTCCGCTCTCTTTATCAATTTCTCCTCCATCACTGTTTCTCCTCAGTTCTGCTTCTCCTTTCCTACCTCTTAATTCTTACTCCTCCTTCTATTCTTCCTCTTGGTTTTCTGTGCTCGGCTACCTCCATGTTGGTGTATGCGTGTAAATTGCTCATGATCATGTTTCCATAAATTTCCATGTTTCTTCATCTGTTGGCACTTTTGATTGTTGAAGAAAAAAAACTCCCCAATAACAATTAACAATGAGCCATAATGGAAAGACATTTGTCACATATTTCCATTTGTCATAAAAAGTCAGTTTTCCATTTTTATAAGGTAAATAATTTCCACAACATTTCTAAATATGAGCTCTAATTATCTTTAAAGAAAATCATTCTGTGGTACAAATGTTGGTGATGTAAATTACATTCTTTTTTTAATTATGAACAATACAAACAAAATTTGCAGGGAAAATATCCATTACTATATTTATAAATCGTTTATACTATATGTCTGCTCTAACAAACATCTTCGACAGAGACACAAAGTCTGACAAAAGTCTAAAAAATGGAATGAGAAGATCAGAAACTCGTGAAAACAGCGATCGCAAACTTTTGCAGAAAAACATGGTTGGAATGTGGCGTTCTGTTTTCTGCCGAAGTTTTTTTACAATGCTGCTTATTGTGCTGAAATGAAGCAGCAGATGTTATGTTTAATATCATAACGAGATAAAGGCTTTCAAATGACTCTCTTCAAGGAACAGGGAAAAAAGGAGAAAAACATTCCAATGGACATGTAATTCCAAGACATTCCAAACACAACCAAAGACAGAACGTATATCTCTAGCGCACTCAGAATAAAATCAAATAAAAATGGTGTAAATACAATTAAATAAATAATGAATAAAAGTGCCCCTCACCTTTCCAAAGACTCATCATTTGTCCAAATGAAGTTTTATTTTAAATCTACTAAAATCTAATGTGATTTCATGAGTGTTAAGTTTGGTGGTAGGGTGTAACAAGTATCATTATCAAAGTATAAAAACCATGCTAGGTTCTCCCTAACATCATTTCAAGATAAGAAATCGAGTGAGATAAACAGCATTGTAAGAGAGCTTAAACAGTGTTAAGCAAGACCTACAGAACTACTCCCAGGTTAGACGGACATATGTGTGTATGTATGTGTCTCTGCGTGTTTTCCTGTGGAGTCTGACCATAAATCAAGCACAATGGCCCCTTCAGAAGTAGCTTGAGATACATAGTCTGTGGTCGTGACCTGCACTGGGTCCTTTTACCTGCTGGGATGCCCCCCGTTTTT
>JAZGTJ010006925.1:0-23912 GCA_036877575.1 Botia almorhae
AAAAAAATGTGTATTTAGTTTGACCTCCTGAGGTTAACCACCTCTTTTTTCTGATCATTCAGTCAGTAATTGGTAAACGTGCCATTGAGAATATTTGATATAAAATGCATTTTAAACAGTATGCACAGGCAATGGCATAGTCAACATTTCCATTCATCTTACTGTATGGATGGTATTAGCACCACATTCACACATATTGTGCACCTGAATCAGATACAGAATAATGAAGGCTACTGTTGATTCATGAAGGTCTGCCTGTTTTTAAAGATCAGAGAAGAGACATCATTATAACACAACTCTGAGCATATGCTTAACTGGCTCGCTTCCAGACAAGCCCTGTCATTAGTCAGACGTATTAATCACGACTCTCGGCTTTGAAGAGTTGCCTCTCCATCTCATGCAGACTCCAGCCACCTCATTTCTGCCACCCAGACTCTGAGAGGTGCGTGCGGGCATCCTCGATAATTGGACCGGGACGCTCGCCCGAAAGTGCAGCTTTGATCCAACAATGTCAGGTTTTTAGGAGCGTGCTAACCAGGTTCCAAGTGTATCATGTGCTGAGGCATGGTGACCTTTGACCCTGTGTGCTCATACGGTTCCATTCCAACACTTTCATCAGTCGAAAGCTGATTGTGTGAGAGACTAATAGCACAGGCTCGTTCTGGCATTGGTTGGATAATAAGAGGCACTACAGTACGGGTGTGAAGTACTGCCATTTTTTGCTACTGATACTGATGTTCATATCTGACATTCTTTTACAAACCCTCCTGCTGCCTTAATGACTCTTGCGTAGAGGAAATGAAATTTTTATGCTGCGTTATAAATGTGAAACTCATTTAGAAACATATTTACTAGCTCTTCACACTACAGTGTTTATTAAAAATTTAATTTTTAATAACCAGCAAAAATTGGAAAATGTTTTGTCTGAAAGTATGAAGTGAGTTATTGTCTTTAAAATAAATGCCACTTGGTTTTATATTGTGTTATCTAATGCTGCAGTATTCATACATTTCAAGTGTGGCAGAAGTCTCAACCAGAGTTGAGAGTACTTTGCTCTATGTAAGGTTTGTAATGTGTGTGTGTTTCTCTTCAGGTGCTGGAGGACAATGATTACGGGCGTGCAGTGGACTGGTGGGGTCTTGGTGTGGTCATGTATGAGATGATGTGTGGCCGACTGCCTTTCTACAATCAGGACCATGAGAAGCTCTTTGAGCTCATCCTAATGGAGGACATCAAGTTTCCCAGAACGCTCTCTGCTGACGCCAAGTCCCTGCTGTCAGGTTTGCTCATCAAAGATCCCAACAAGAGGTACAGACCACTTGACCCCTTTAATACATACTGTAAATGAGTTATTAACATGTGGCTTGCAGCAAATGTAGGTGCCCCAGTTGCCCCTGTTGATTTGTGTGTGTTCATTTGGGAATGAGGAAATCTGACTACAACCCTCGTTCCTTTCTGTTATTTTTCTGTGTGTACTGTCAGGCTTGGAGGAGGACCGGATGATGCTAAGGAAATTATGAGACATAGTTTCTTTGCTGGAATCCACTGGCAGGATGTCTATGATAAAAAGGTAATACATACTTCATACTGTCTTTATACTTTATACTGATAAAGCATAGTATTATGTCTGCCCCCATGAGGAGACCCACTCCATGTGAAATTAAATAGCTTTTTCAAGGCCATTGTTATGACTTACTGTTGTAATGTTAGTGCACATGCCTGTAAACATTAGCAAAACACTCTGTTCTTTCTTTGTGTGCACAAACCAATTTGTACACGTAAACACAATGCTCTGCTGCAGAGGTTGTGTCTCTCTTACTAAACACAATAACAGGTCACTGTCACTTACACACTGTTTGCACAATAGCTGGCAGAGGAGGTGCGGTTCGAAGGTGTTAGATTGAGCCCTCCGGCTTACCGTAGCATATGCGGTGTCAGATCTGCACAAACAGGTGCTCCATGTTTTTTGTCTCTCCCTCTTTCTTCCTCAGCTGGTACCTCCCTTCAAGCCTCAGGTGTCGTCAGAGACAGATACCAGATACTTCGATGAAGAGTTCACGGCTCAGACGATTACAATAACCCCCCCTGAAAAATGTGAGTATGTCTGTTGTTTGTTTTCTGGCTCCGCATCCATTGACATTTATGTAGCAACACAAAAGTGCATGCAGACCACATGCCGGTTTTATGTGATAATGTACTGAATTGTTTATCTTCCTAGTAGTGAGAGGTTTGCCTTGCATTCGACATTGTTTCTGGCACAAATTACAAAGATCACCTGAAAACTATGGGTGTTACTTTTTGTTCACACTTGTGAGTGTTGTTGTGAGAAACATTTGTGAAAAGTGAAAGTAATCTGGTCTTTTGTGTGAATTGTTCTAAAATGTCATGCAAACTTTATCTAAACCACAAACAAGCTTTAAGTGACATTTTACACTGCCATGTGGTTTTTTGGACTAATTAAATGCTGTGTTTTAAACCAGGCCTCTGCAATAAAGTTTTTTTTGTTTGAATGAACATATAATGTCTTGCACCGATGTATTTATATGTGGGGTGTCAAAACAATAAGGATATACAGTAGTCATAGTCGTTTTGGCAGCTTGGTTTTAATAAAAGCTGTTTTGGCACGAAGAAGGAAGTTTTGGATTTGAAAACCTACAGTTTATAAGTACAGTGTCAAAAGATGAAGGACATTTGGATTTCCTCTCGTTGGATTTTCATGACTCCTTTAAGTTTTAGATCGCAGACAAACATTCTGAAATTCTAATATTAGTATCCACATTTGTTGTTCATGTTATGGGTCATACACTCTCTAAGACTAAAAAGTGTTGAATTTAAACTAGATCTCTGAACCGGAAATCATTATCATAGAGGTGGACTTATTCTGCCATTAATGACCTTGATGAACACATTTGTTTAATTAATATATGTTTATGTAAATGTTTGATGTGGTTTTTAGCAGGTTTAGTTCCTCCACTGCAAATTATGGTTAATCTTATTTGCCATCTACTGTGTTCTAAATACTAATTTAGAAGGGTGAGTAAAACAAGGAAATAATATTTTCAGTCTCAAAGCCAAAGCTTATAGAAGGTCTAGTTGATATTTAGGATGTGTGGGCCCAATTAAATTTTGTCTTCATAACCTGTTTAATAAAAGTAACAACCTTGCGTTCGCCTGCAAACTGTTAAGCCTTCACAGATTCCATGTTCAACAGCTTGTTTCCTGTAAATGTGTGGGTGCCAGTTTTTTGGCATATTGTGTGCTTTTATGACCTGACGGAAATGTGAAAATAGCAAAAATAAAGTTTTCTTCACTCACTGCAAAACACAGTTTCTTAAGCCTGGCTGAAAATTAGAGTCAGGACGGTAAGAAATGGTTCTATTTATGTTTTAGTACGTTTAAATAAATATTTGCACAAAAATAATATTTGCTGCCCCACAGGAATCAGAAATTCATTTGATTGAATGTTTTTGACTGATTTATTATTGTATTTATTGTTCCTCTCCAGTTGATGAAGATGGGATGGACTGCATGGATAATGAGCGAAGGCCACATTTCCCTCAGTTCTCTTACTCGGCCAGTGGAAGAGAGTGATCACAGTGCGGCTGACAAACATCACTGGAACAAATGAGGTCTTCAGCTTCTAACAGACCCAACCCTGTCAACGCTCATCATCCATCTTGGTTCTTCCGTTTGTTTAGCTAGACCAAGGGAAACTCTTCTGTTTTAGGGGTATGGGAATTTGCACGTTGGGTCGGACTGAGTTCCAACCCATTCAGACGTCCTCAAAGCTCCAGCCGAAAGGTTGGGTGATGATGGGAGAACTTTTGGTGTTTGTTAGGATTTTGTTTACTTTCTGTCTGTTTTTTTTGTTTGCATTGAGATGTTGCTTCACATTCCTTGTTCGTCGGAAATTAGCATCATGGTGTTTGTCAACTTTTTGGTTCTGATGAAAAAATATATAACTGCATGGCGAGATTCACATGGGTTTACGATCACATCTCTCGGGTACATTCTGTATATTAATGTAGTCCAGTGACTACAAAAATCTCTCCTGTCTCAGCTGCTTTGATATTACTGTTTTCGAGGTTCACCTTCTAAGTCAAAACTGCCATATACAGTTAACTCAGGCTTTACAGAGAACATCTGTGTTCAACTCAGTCAACAGGACTAGCTTTACCCCCCACGCCACACACACCCTGCCTCAATCATTCCACAGTCCAGTATTCCTCACTCTGATACCCTGTGAACTTGAGCTATGCAGCACCAAACCAGTGAGAACCACAAACACCATTCCTATATGTTGGGAAGAGCCATGAGTGCAGAATTTTTGCTCTGCTTTTTCTTTAATATATGTCTTTATGAAAGGCTTTATTTCTGACATATCAGACCCTAAGAAGTATTTTTCTGGCATTATGTTGGAAATGTTTAACACGACGATACTGGCCAGTGATGTACCATGTTTCGTATGTACAGGACCACCTTCTGATCTGGTCACACCAGTGTTCAGACCAGTTGTTTTTTTCAAATAGCCAAAACTGTTTTAAGAACAGTTGTGAGAAGCCCCTTCCACTTGATGCTTGAGCATTATAGGTGTTGAAAGCCAGCATTAATGGAGTGAATAGCAGGGAAAGCACTATTATACTGTTTTATAAAAAGAAAAAATGTTATTAAAAATAATATATTTATTTTTGTTCTGTTTGTTCTTGTGTTTAAAAGTGCTTTCTAAGTCTTCGTTTGAATGGAAAAAAATGCACTTAAAAAGGCTTACGAATGTAGATAGGTTATTGCAAAGGCCTTTTTTTCTTGTTTGATAAATTAGTTTGTCTTTCCTCGGACCAGCGTTTTTTTCACACCAGTGTAGTATTGTTCCTTTTTTCCAGTGTGAGTAGTCTGAGTATTGTTGAAGTGTGTTGGTCGTCTTTCTCTCAATGAAAGGGCTGCAAAAACAATGCTCCCAGAAGCAAACAAAACCAATTTGAAACCAATGGCTGTTGTCTGGCAATATGCTACTGTATGTTGAAGTGTGTAAAGTATGCATGGCAGTGAGCAAACCAAACTGTTGTGCATTATTTTCTTCGACATGACCATTTGAAAAGAACGCTGCATATTCTCGCTGCTGCTTTAAAAATCAGTTTCGTTCCAACGCAGATTTTGAGACCGAATCAGCAAATTTTGTGACCTAGTGACATGCTGTTTCTCAGCTCATTTGAATGCTACAGATCTTCACTACATCTAATGTTAAAACTGATCTTGTGTTCACATTCCTTCATAAAACACTCCGCAAATCGAATCTATCCAGATAATGGTATCACAGATAAGTAAACCATCACAATCACATAATAGCATAAATAACCTATAGATACTGTAAATGCTGAAATACTAGGATATCTATTTGAATTACAAGTACCAAATGTTTCTGGTTGCAGACTGAAGATCCACCATCCTTAATAATTTAGGGAGTAGTGGACAGTAATAAATGGATTTATAGTTCTTTAAATGGGCTAAAAGGCAAATACTGATAATGAATAATAATAGTTTTAATATGCAGCACATTTCCTGATTTTTTTTAATAGTGTTCGGCAATAAAACCTACATTCGTTTCCTGAGTGCAAAGATGCGATTGTGCATGTTGCTGTTGCTTTGGGTTCTAGTACATGTCCAGTCTGTGTGTGCTGGTGGTTCTTTTTCTCCCAAGGGTCTGTAGGGTCTGTGTAATGTGGGCAGAAAGGACAAAAACTACTTTTTAATTTATAGTTTACCAGCCCCATGTTGAGGTTAGGGTGAGCAAATACGCACTGAGCTGGGAAATAAGCACGATATTGCTGTATGGTAAGGAACCAGATGGAATCTGTCATAGAACTCCAGAATTGTAACATCAGTCATTCAGTTCAGTGGTATTGTCAGCTGTGTAGACACATTTCAACTTTGTTTACTCCAAACATTTCCCCCCAAAATTGACAGAAAATATAAAAATAAATAGAAAAGTTAGCAGATTCTGTTTGACCCTAGATACAGGAAATGATGTAAGAAGAATGTATGTTGGTTAAAATGATCAGAGATTTAAACATGTATATGTGATGTGGGAGTAAGAAAAGAGGTTGCGTGTTGGATTTGACTCTGGAGAGGTGGGACTTGGGTTTCTTGCATGTGTTAAGGTTGCAAGATTTTTGTGGGTCTGATTACAGTTGGTTAAGGAATGATTCGGAATGTTTATGTCAATATTTCTTTCGTTAAACAGCGTGCTCCATTATCCGCCCTGATATGAGTTAGATTGCCTCCAAAAACCTAATGCCTGTCAGCGTTGTGAATCGTCAAACAGTGTAAAGTGAGATTGGTACTGTTGCTCTATTGCCAGATCTGTTCAATTTCAGTAAGTGTTGAGCTTGAGGATGTTCCTGCATTCAAACTGTGATGTCTAATCCAATAATGTTTCCTGACAGCACAGCACAGCGGTGGTGCTGTGAGCAGATTAGCTGTTTATGTCACGCTCTGTCTTCCAACTTTTAAATTTTAATTCAGATTATTCTGTGCTTTTTTCCATTCCTTTTATTGAACGAGAGGACCAGTTAATGGAACTACCTGATTTAATAGGCATAAAATGTTATTTTTCATCGTTTTGTTTGTTTATTACTTTCATTTATCAGTGAATAACTTAAATAGTTTTTAACTTTTTAGTTTTTTCCCCATCTTTATAATTTTCATTCAAAATGAAAGTTATGAATAAGGAGATTGATGCACCTTTTTTATATTTTGCTACTTTGTTTTGGTTCAAAACTTTGTTTACTTTGTTTGCTTCACTTTAGAAAAGCTTCATTTTAGAGCAACTGATTTGCGATTGTATGGACACATTGGGATTCATACTGTGATGCTGTTCATTTAATACATTAACTTTAATATGCAATTGTGAAGGACTTAAGAGTCCCAAGCTTTTCCTCAAGACTTTGAGAGGCAGAGAAAGGTGATGTTCATTGAGGTGGTACAGTACCTTGCATGTGAGAGGCTATTATTGCTAATACATTATTCCTGTACTTTATTTAAACAGCAGAAGGGCCTTTTGGCTTTGGCCAAATCAATCACACACTTTTGTAATTCTATATTTTAACACTTAGCTTTATATATGCCTGTAGTAGCACTTTCATGCCCATTGCCCTTTTTTTATAGCTCAGCAAAAGAAAAACGGCCCCTGCTTTGGAAATACAGTCAAATAAAATACTTGAAAGCACAGATTCACCCTTCATGGACCTCATGCTATTTTGCTTTTAAGAGAGATTGTGTTCAGTAATATATAAAGGTGTGGATGTGCATAGAGCTAAAAGCTGCCAGGAGACACAACCTTTGCCTGGTGACAAAGACAGACTACGTTTCCCAAGGTTCCCTAACGCTCTAGTGTTGTAGAAGAGCTGAGCTGTACCACAGTCAGTTTCAGACATAAGAAGATCTCCCGTAAACTGACCTAGAGGTCATTATTCCGAAAACCGAACTAGTGTGAGGAAGGGACACATGGAGACATGGGCAGCATGGACTCCATCCCTCCTGACTGCACCTCAGAGTGCACACTGCTGCTACTGTTTGTACTGTCTACAACAGAACTTCTCTATACTGCGCTCCTGGTAGTGTATTATGAATGAGCATGAATTGTAAAGTATTTATTTAAAAACAAAAAACAAATCTTTAAAAAAGGAAAAAAAACAATTTTGTGTAAATGTAGCTTTGGAGTTTAGAGTGACATTTCTTGACCTTGCTAGCTCTGTTATTAGATCAATGGTAAGAACTAGTCATGTGGTTAAGAATTTTACACAAAAGGGATTGACGCAGAAAAAAATTAACACATGTATTACTGTCTATCATATTAATGAATAAAAAATTTATTGTTTGAATATAATAGGGCCTATGGGGATGCGAAAAGCTGATCTGCAAGAAACTGTTTTTGTACACTGTACATCCTAGTATTTTTACACGTAAATGTATATGATAGGGATGCACATTATTTTCCTTCTTACAGACTGCTTAAATAAAGCACTATCTCAATCTGCCTTTGGTTTAGTTGTGTTTAGCTGATTTCCTTCTGTGACATCACAGCTTATTCATAACAGTTGTACACATCTTTTCTCTTGCCATAGAATCCTTTGATAGATTTGCAACCAGTATTGGAATGCAACAATAAAAACAAATATTAGGAAACCATTTATAGATAATTTAATAGATACATTGTACAGCAAAATATCAATAGCACCATAAAATCCACCCACACAAAAATCGTACACAAAAAAAACAAAATTCATCGTCTGTAGCAGACGATATCAGTGATATCAAGCCATCATATGCTGTTAACCCATTTAAAATAAATGAACCACTGTATGACTCAGTAGATGATCACACTGAATTGGTGATGAATTGGTGACTCTGGTCAACATGCATCTGAGGAAAGTGACACTGGACAACCGTGAATGACACTCGATACAATAAGTCTGAAGGGGAAACAGTAGCACTATGCTGACCTGCTATAAATGGTAAATTCCACGAGAGTTAAAGGAGGACAAAACGCATGTTTTTATCATCTATTATCAGACATAAATACGACCTAGCATAAAACATCTACTAATAAATGTCAAGTGTATCTCACCCTATTTTGTTGAATTTTACCTTCCAACAACAATCATAAAAAACATTTTTGACATGGATGGTGAGAAAAGTCAACTTCCATTGGGAAAATTTAATTTCATAATTCCCCAAATTTCATATTTTCTGCTCATACTCTATTTTTTAAAACTGTAACACCAAAATATTAACATTATTTACAAATTCAATTAAAAATAGAAACGATCAACCAATAGTAATTCTGTCATTTATTTTTAATAACCTTTATGCGTAACTCTTATCTGGACTTGAGGGTTGGAATCTCAGAAGGGCTGTTGAAAGTGTAAGTGGTTTAAAAGCTATCAGTGTGGCGGTCAGCTCAGCAGCATGTGGGTGTTCTTACACAAATGCTCAGAGGGAAAGTCTGAATTACTAACTTGCTGTACTAACAAAACAACAGCATGGTAGTATTAACAGAGCCGAAAGCGGCGGCGCTTTGCGGAGCATCACTCCATTTGCAGTAATCTCCAACGAATGTCAGCATTCGGCTACTGACTGTCTGTTGCTGACGTACCTCTAGCAGCAATCTGGATGAGCATCTGTGGGTGCCTAGTCTAGCGTGATGTGCAGCCATGGATACCAGCTGCTGTAGTGCTCGTGTGCTCACACTCCATCTTTGTCTCCATGGGAGACCATTAAGATTTCTTGATTTCTTGTATTGTGACTATTTTCATGACAATAAAGTCATCTCCCCCTACATTCTTATTACTGTAATGCGTCTAAGCATTTGACGTTTGATCTTTTTTCCATAATTCCTGATGGAAATTCTTATTAGATTTTCATTATTGTACTGTACTGTAGTTTTTTGGTTGTGAAACCGTGCAAAGTAAAAGCAACTATCATGATAGTTTAAATTACATAGATTTAATTTTTGTAGAATGTATATGTTTTGTTTTATTACAATGAAAATAGTGGAAAATAATGGTTTATTTTCATAAAAATGACAGGAAAATGAAGAAACTTGGTCCTTCTGTATCTATTCCTCTGCTGGATTTAAATGCCAGAAGATAAAAGTATGAAACATGTTTAAACCTGTATATATCACATCAACACTGTACTGTATATCCCACAGAGCTCACTATGTCTAGAGACACAGACTGTTTTTCTAATTTCAGAAACAATGGCTACCTGAAGCTTCAGGTTCTTCATCTTCTCTCTGAGCTGCTGCCGCTCCTGCATGAGCTGGTTTGTCTGTTGAGAAACTGACTGTGCTGGTCCAGCTGCAGCAGTCTGACACACACACACACACACACACACACACACACACATCAATACAGCACTGCATTTCCTACCACATCTCTCAAACTGGTCTTATGATCTGCTACACTGTGACAAAAGCAAACAGCTGTAAGAAACTTCCACCCAATAATTTCTTTATACCAGACTGAGGCTCTAGTGTGTCCAGAATATTCCAACTGTCCAGATGAAGAAACTTCATCTACAAGTAGGTATGTTCTGAATTTTGTCTTTAAATGGAAGGTTTTTACCTAAAATCTATATTTTCTGTTAGTAAAATAAATGATAAGTGAATTACTATGACGTTTTGGTAACACTTTATTTTACACTTTTGGTAACACTATTGTTTTTGTTATGTCACATGTACTTAGAAATATATAGAAATATGTATAGAAATAACAATAAATTATGCATGATTACATGCAACTAACCCTAAACCAAACCCTAATCCTATAGTACATACAGTCTGTTAATTAACATTATTCAGGACTTAAATGTATAATTACACTGTAACAAGGGCACCACAACAAAGTGTAAACAAAGTTTTAAATGTGCAATTCACTTGTAACCAGAGGTAAAACTTTGTGAACAAAGTTTATGTCAACTTAAAAGGCACACATCTCTTAAATAACCATTTGTTCACTAGTACTTCTGTTCTCATGTGAAAGTGTGAATGAGATTTAGGAGCTTTCAGTAAATAACTTGGTTTGGAGTGACATAAGGCTAAGCAGATAAAGACACAACTATTCCTTAAAGGTGAAGTGTGTCAGTTCTGCACCATTAGTGGCACCAAAACAAAAACAAGTGTTTCCAGCCATCTCATCTTGTTTGGGAGTTTGAGTAAACTTGTTAGTCTGCTTGCACTAGACAGCCTGTTTCTGTCTGTAGGTCTCAATCTGTTCCACTGCTTCCCTCTGTCTTTTGTCTCCTTTACCCTCAACCCACTTTCTTTTATTTTCTCCTGGCCTGCCTCGTGTGAGCTGGACAGGGCTGATCCCAGGGCTGTGGTGGGCATCCTGTCCCATGCTCAAGCCCTGCTGTGCGGGGAGCTGGCGCCACTGCTGCCGCCCACCTCCAGAGTCTGGCAGTGCTTTGACACTGGCCCTAACCTCCTCCACAAACACAACTTAGCTGAAAACGTTTTCCTGTATTATTGCACTCATGCAAACCTTTTATCAAACATTTCTGCTTCTCTTCAAGTCGTCCATGAACTATGATTCATCTGCTATTCTTGTTTACCAAAACAAGAAATAAAAATAAGAAAAATTTAGGTGGGAGCTGGAAGAACATGGCCATTATCTGTAAACCTGCTATGGCTCTGCTAGTTTGCCATCTGCTTTATTGACAAAGGGTTTTCTGTCCGAGACACAAACGTTTTATTGTTTCAGACAGATTTCATATTAGTAAAAACATTAATCATTAATATGTAGATAGATTCAAAAACATAGACTATTATTCAAACTGAAAATACATAAACTATTTAAAAAATACATAATAAACAATACATTATAAGCAATAATAAATCAGTTATTAAAAATAATATAAATAATATTAAAATATATATAATTTACCACTACTTTTTATAATATTTATTCTCTGGGCTATAAGCCAACATTTAAATCATTTTTTTCCAGCATTTAAACACATTGCCTGGATTAAACAGGAAGTAATGGAATGCCTCCAAATGTCTTTTCATGATTTAGCCAAACTGAATTATTCTTAGAGATATGCCTTCAACAAAACATCATTCATCTCCTCCAGAGGAAAGAAAACCAATTGAAAACAACATATTTATGGTTAAATCTAGCCAAAAAAATAAAAAGTTCCCCCTTACTGAAATGTTTTCTCTTTATTCTCAATAAGAGTCAATAAGTTCACTGAGTCTGTCTAGAGCAGCAGCAACTGCTTTGTGGCTGCAATAAAGTTCAGCAGTGAAGCTCAATGCAAAATGTCAAGCAGTTACTGCAGGTTGTATAATCCCCTCACCTCACACACACCATCTGCAGCATCTCTGAACCTCTGGAGACACACACATGCTGCATTAAGCTATTACACAATCACACCGCCCTTATCAGCTGTATATTTCACTTATACACAGTACGTCTGCTCTACAGCAACTCTGAGTCTCGACCTGTACCCTGAGCAGGATGGCATTGGTTCACGTTTGACTCCCATAAACTGTCCCAAAGAAAAAACAAAAACTCCTGTAGTCATTTCTGAAGCTGGACTCACAACGGGAGTCTGATTAAATTAGAAGGCTGTCCAGCAGCTAAAGCTGCAAATCCAATAACCTCCCTCCATTTACTGGCACGCAACTTAATTAGGTTTTTAATACAGCTTAGTGCATGGAGCTGGGCTGAGCAGGCCTGGTCTGGCCGCTGCTGCCTCTGCCTGCTATTGGGAGAGTTGGAGAAGGGTTTTAAGGGAGAGCAGAGCTTCCCTGCTGACCCTAGTGAAAGGACACCATCTGCTGGCTCCCAGGCTAACTGAAGCCAGTGTACCGCTGACACCCGACTGCTGATGCGCTTGCCCTCCATGTGTCTGAGTGAAATGAAGGGCCTCTTAATTGGATTTGACATGTTTGTATTTGACATGTACGTAAAAGAATAAAGAAAGAAAGAATGAAGAAAAAATATTCTTCATACAATAGTAATTATTAAATGTAAAACCTATTTACACGAAAGAATTAGTAGAGCATATTTATAATTGACTTATAGGAATAAATGAATAGAACGTTTATAATTGGCCCTGCCAATAAGAGAACAAGAAAATGCTATTCAAATTGACCTGAAATACAGTATCTTACATACAACTTTACCAGAAAATAATTTCCACTCAACCGCAGAGCTACAGAACAGATGTCCCTCAGTTTTTAAAAAACGAACAAAAAGCATGTTTGAAAGTACTTACAATGGAGGTTTAGTGCAATAATAAAAAATAAAGCTTTTGGTTTTACAGTTCTCGTTAAATAGAACGTTTTTTATGTGAATTGTCAGCAGGTGATGAAGCGCTCTGTGAGTTTGTATAATAAACAGAAAGAGAGTGGAAGTGGCCTGCAGTGCTGCCACCTGTACAGAGTGTCTTGATGCTGATGGACTGGACTGAGGTTCTTCTGCTTGTGTGGCCTGCTGTGGCTGCAGGCTATGTGCTTTTTGTGAGTGATGTGCAGTGCTTAGCATCTGTTTAGTGCTGGCCACATGAACTGGCAAGAAGCAGTGGCTACACCATCAACCCTCACAAACAAACCCATCAACACTTACAGTTTTCATTTTTTATACTTTTGGATTAAAAAATCTAATTTACTACATTTAATTTCAAGCAATTTATTACTAAAGGATGCAACAACATGAGGTTGTTATTAAATTCAAAATATTAACAGAAATTATCTAATGAAATAAGACTGGATATAATTATATAAATAACTAAATAATAATAAATAAATACCAAAAATATGTAATATCATGTATTAGCAAGATTTATGAAAAACACTGCAGCTATACAAATCAAATTCCAATCCATTTTTTTCATTAATGATATTCTAATGATATTCTAAAACATGATAACGGCAACAGTAGCTGTTACATTCAGAACAAAAGAGGCAGGTTGACTTCCTTCAAATCACAAACAAACAAACAGAAAAAATCTCAACAAATGGAATGACAAATCACTAAATCCACTGTATTTATGAGGCTCCGTCAGCAGCATGCTGTGGATAGTGCCGGGAAGGGCTACTCGGGGCTTGGAGGAAGGATAAGCAGTATAGAATATATGCAATCTGTCTTGGCTTGCCTAGTTAAAACAGAACTGCCAGAGGCAGAGGGGGCGCATTCGACCCACTCCCCCCAAACCTTCCTGCTTATCCCAGGCCAGAGACACTTTTACTGACCGCAGGCACTGGATCCCATATCCATAACCTATTCCACTAGCCAATGATTATTGTTGTGCATTACGTCTGTTCTTTTTCTCGTTTTTTATTTACAGATGCAATCTGCAGTACTGCGTTTGAGGCATATGTAGATCTGGCACTGCTTTAAAGTATAAGTCTCCAAAAAACTCTAATAATTAATCTCCAGATGAGATTTAATCTCACAATGCACAATAAACATAACGGCAAATATAATCTGAATTGCTTTTCAGAAAGCACTTAAATCTATTGCTTTATAAAAATGGAAATCATACTTTAAATGAAATATTACACAAAACTGGTTAAGAGATTTATTTTTTAATTTATTGGGCACCGAAGCAGTATTTGAATCCAGGGGCAGCTGTGGCGAGGGCCCTGGACAGATGTTAGACAACATAGCCAGATGATTTGCCCCAAAATGGCTGCTAGTTCTTCCCTATGAGCCAGCAGTACGCTGCTGAAAACCACAATGAAAATCTTTAAATGTGTCCACCTGACCCAAGCCAGATGGGTTGACCCAAAATGACTGCATGCTTCTGCCAAAAGAGCCTCCAAAACACAATACTGCCTGATACAGTCATAATCTACTGAACACTAATACTGGACCCTCCGCAAACCAACACCTGCTCCACCTACAGATCAAACCTGGTGAAAATCTGCTGATACAACACCGAAAAACAACAGAGATAAAACAAATATATATATATTGGATATGATAATACTTGTAATTCTTTATATTGTAATACGAATAAATAAAATAAAAATACCGCATCTTTGCAAATACTACACAATGTTATAAACTGCAATGACTCTTTTAATCTACTAGAATGAATTGAACAAGAATCATATTATTTTCTTTAATTCCAACAAACAATTTACATTCAGCTATACAACATACTGTATGTTACCCGTTTCCCTGTTAACAATGCAAAGCTTGTAACCACAGTCGATTTATACACTCCTGCAAAATCTACATGAAGAGTCAAGCAAGGAGCAAAGTGAGCACTTTTACAGGTAAACATTATAATTGAGGTCATAGTAATGAATAGGGAGCGCTTGGACGCACCATGTAGAGTTTTACAGTTTGCATGCTTTGGGATGCATCCCGCACCCGCAGAAGCAGTTGAGCCACTGCTCCACAAGGCTCTATCAGCAGGCCATGGAGCTGTTGCCCCCGGCAGTGTGGGCCAGCTGGTCGAGGAGGGGCAGGAAAAAGAGGGACATTAGGGTGGAAAGGCTCCCTGCTGCCCCCTACCTGCCGAATCAAGAGTGGCACTGCTCTGACACCATGCTTATATATAAACAAAATATTATTAATGAAAACTGGTTAATGGTAAATATCAACCAGCTTGGGTAATAACTATTGGTACTGATCAGAACAGAACAACATTAAACTGTCAGATATCACATTTACTTCTGTTCTTAATAACTAAAATATAACAAGTGATGTAAAACTTCTTCAGGTGAATCACACTGAAAGTTCTAATATCATGATGAATATAATTCTTGGACAAATGAGAGCTGTGCCATTTTTTTTAGAAACCTCTTAGTAATAATACCCACAATTATTTCTGAGGGTTTTCTTAATTAAAAACTGAAGTATTTTTAAACAGGTTTCCCTAACATTCCCCCATCTTACACTGGTTAGACAAGCAATATACATAAAATATTCATAGTTCCACAAAAAGATAATGTTAAAGAAAAACGAAATAATATCAATACTATAATACTATATTCCTAATATAATATCATCAATAAAATAATACTACAATGCCACAAGCACACAAACGTTACAATCTGCAGCATGTAAGGTTTAGAAACAAAACTGTTTGGAAAGTTCAGATTTAATGTCTGTTCTGCCTACCTACTTCTTGACCTGCCCGTTATTAAGGTAATGTTAACTGACTAATTTAACTGTGACCCTTTCTCAAAATCTTTTAATCCATTAAAACTGATTCAACAAAGTGTAAAAAGAACACCTAACATCTGACCCAGATAACACAAGAAACATCATCCACATCCACATACGCATCTTCTGAACTCCTCGCCAACTTCATTTGCAAGTGAAAAGTTAACTAAGCCATCCTGCTTTCTGGAGACTCACACAAACACACACACACACTGTTAAATGCATGTGTGTGCATTTAAGCTGGCTGTGGGGTGTGGAGAGGGGATGGGTGGGTTGTAGAGAACCAGATGAAGCAGCCCTCGCCCGAGGCCCAGCCATCTTCCCGGCAGCAGCGCGGCTGTTCTCGGCCCCGGCGCAGGCGGACATTTGTTCCATCGCACCATCTCCTCCAGCCTTTTCCGCAGCGCTCCAGCTACCGCTACACATGGCCCTCCATCCACGCGCCGCTACCATCCCTCTTTATGCCGCCATATGGCCAAAGCCTGTAGATTTAGGCAAACATCTGCGTATATGCAACAACGCTCCTTTAAGGAAGCGGATCTGGTTTGCTTGTGTGTGGGTTGTGAGAGAGAGTGATAATTGGTAAAGACGCTCATTGACAGATGTGGGTTTGTGGAGTTGTGTGAGCTGGAGATGATTGTGGAGCTCGTGTGAGCAGGGTCTCAGAGCTGGTGAAATTTGGGGAAAATTACAGCAAATGGCTAAAACAATTCTGTTTTAGTTTGATGTGTAACATGCCCATAAGCTTCCTTCTTTTGAATGTATGAAGAAAAGTACATATGGTTGATGCTGTGAAGGTTTTCATCATTTTGCAATACCTAAAATTTCTTGTGGTGTGACGGATAGTTTTAAGTTAAATTATTTTATTTATTTTTTTAAATTTAAGGTCTAATAATAAAATCTTTGGAGAATTATTAATTATTAAAGTAGCAGTAAATATGTTGCCATTTTTATTTAATTTACTTTTGTCATATCAGCAAATATTTAGTCCAAATGAACTTGAGTTTAAATCACATTAAAGCTAGGCACAGGTCTGATTTAAATAACATATTATTTGCATTTATTAGGTTAAAGTTAGAAAAAAAACAACAATTAAAATCTTTTTAGTAAATATTTAAAAATAGAAAGTACATTACATCTCTGTTGCTAATACTGCACACTCCAGTATTATCTAAACCTAAATTAAAATCCAATGAGTTTTTGTTTATAAAAAATACAAGACAACATCACAAAATCCCATTTGATAAACCTATGAATCATTAATACGATTACAACATAAAAACTTTGCTTTCCTGAACTTACAGTAAACAGAGTCTTTGTCCTTTTCAGCACAACATAACACATAGAAACATAACAGAAACATATTACTAGCATGAAATCAGTCTGGAATATTGTATAAAGAAAGAAAAATTGCCCATGAAAAGGCTGGATGTCAACCTGCTCTGTTAAAATACTATATCTAACTTCAATTACCTTATTTCAAAGTGGCTTTCACAACACCACGGCCAGCCATCTAACAGAGCAGTGAATAAATGCCCAGAATGCATCTATGAAATAAATATAGAACTGATATGCATATGTATTATTGACGTTCTCTATAAAGCTGGTGCTATTACGCACAATAGTTGGCCAACATTCCATCTCTTCCATACATCACCGGCTCTAATCTCCAGGCAGAAAATATGCGAATACCACATGGGAAATAAATAAATAAATTTCAGGAGTGAAACATTGTGTGCTGAAAACCCCTGTGTTGCTTGGCGTTGGCTCGAATGGTAAAAATAAATCAAGCTGATTTTCCAAATGTTTCATGCGTGCCACGCTGTTGCGGCTCTTCGCAGCACAGATTGCATGCCCGATCGAGAATATCTGAGGTGGGGCCCCGGCTATTTGCATGTAAGCCGAAGCCATTTGCACTAACTTATTAACACGTACACCTTAACCCACGGGCGGCAGGGTGAAGTGCCCTGCAGAGCAGAGACACCCAGAGCACTGAAGATGCGGGTGGCAGCAGGCCTCTAACTTTCTTCCTTAGAGCCAAGTGCTGAAGTTTGGCTCCGGCACCTTCTGTCTTACATACCAACGCAGGAGAATGTTTTTTGGTTAGCGCCGCAATAAACAAAGCATGTTGACGCTGAAAGCGAGAGGAGAATGTTTGCTTCTACGGCAAACTCTTACAAATTGATTTTTCTGTGCATTGCTCTTACGCACATTCTTTATTAAAACTTTTTATAGAATTTCACACAAATAATTCGTTATTTCGTACATAATTCACTGCAGACATTTTTTTCAAAATGCACCAATAACATTTTTAGGACAAAGCATTGCTTGCGTTGCAAGTAATATTTAAAAATCTTTAGGACTCTCTGAAAACAAGACAGATAAAAATGCTATTTTAATATGCTTTCCATGGTAAGTCTATAAATTATTTCACACTCTTCCTATAGATTCTCTGTAATGGTTCGATCTCACCTCTGAGCTCGGTGTGCGAGCTCTTGTGAGAAATGTTGCGTAATTGAAAAGGTGACAAACCATTTTAACAGCTCCAGATACGTGAGGAAAGCTCACTTACATACCCACACTGAACAACTATATGAACACAACATCCTTTACATTACGGAGCAGCCACTTCTTTCAGTGTTTCGTCTGTTTCCCAGCCTCTCTCTCTCTCTTTTCGGAGGAGGTGGCTGTTCACTAATATGTAAAGTTGTGCTGGAAACAGAAGGATGTTCTGCTCCCGGCAGAAGCTCGGTTCAGGCTGGAGCTGCTGCAGATACACCCACACTCACTTACTCGCCCACATGCTGGCTCGGGCGGCATGCCAGACGCCCCTCAACCCTACACTCAGTGGCCACATGTGCTCCTTCCTAAAACACGTACACACATATCTAAGCTGATAGGAGGGTGTCGCGCACATCACTGAGATAAATATATTTAATATACAGTTATTTCATTCCAGTTAATTATATGGACATATTAAAGGGGTTAGCATGAATAAATCAAATCTGGCTTACTGAATTAAAGAGTGACTGATTTAATTCTCCATACATTTGGGTAGCTCCTGTTGCTCAATTAACACAATTTTACCAGCCGGTTTTATTAATTATTATTATACAAATTATACTAGTTACATTTTATGTTGTGACATTTGATTACGTTTTTTTTGTAAGTATTTAGTCACTGGAATACAGTTTTTAAGGTCACCCTCTCATCTTTGGTCACTCACACGTTGTTTACACTTTTACTTGCTTTTTACAAGTAGCCTATACGCAGGCAAATATTGTTTTTTTTTTATTACTTTGCTGCAATAAATAGTCTGAAGTAGTTTTTTGCCTAAGAAACAGTGGAAACAAATTTTATCTGTCACCTGTTATACAAAATAAAATATAAAATTTGGTGATATACTAAACAAGCTCCTAAAGGAATTAAGTGCCTGCTGATGTGAAACTAAAGCGAGGAGGACTGCAGCTCCTGAGCTGCGTGTGTGTACCTTTGTTTAATGCGCTGGTACATGCACCCGTGCTGCACACACTGCTCCTCCATCTCCTCACAGTGTCTGCGCTGTTTCTCTGCATTCTCTTGCAGGTGCTCTCTCTCTAGGGTCAGCTTCTCTATCGTCGCTCTGCCAAACACACAGACACACTAGTTTAAACTTCACATTACGATACCCTAAAACAAAATGTTTTAACTCTAATAATACTTGATCTAATATTAGACGGTTCACTTTGTTTGTTTTGGTAATTTATGGAAGCGACCACTGAATTTACGTTAAATCTGTGCAGTGTGTATGCACCCTAATTAAAAAAAGTACTTCATCAGGAAATGTTGCAAGTCAGATCTGAACTTGGATTGCCTGCATGAGCAGCATCGCCATAGCACACGCACTAACCAGTATTCCATGGCACGGATAACAGTTTTGAAAACAGTAAAAAGTAGAGAGGAATGCGTGACTTTTCCTTAACAAGACTACACGCGCGGTGTAACAAAAACACCTGATCACGCTGCCATGCAAAAAAGAGCTTTGCCAACCCAACTCCATTAGCACTGTAAACACTCATTCTCTAAAGTTAAAGAGCCTACACAGACACCATCAGCCAAAAACAAATCCCTGACTAAATGTGTAAACTTGTTTAATGTGTTCAGGTAAGTCGAAGGCACAATTTTTAAAGGCTCCTGTTAACTGTTAAAAATACAATTAGATCCAACACCACAACTTACTGTGCCAATCAGAAATGAGTATGGGTGTATATGCACAATTTATAAACTGTTCCAGGCAGTTCAAGTATGTGTACATACAGATTCTTTATTAATCAAGAATTCAGATTAAAATATATGTGAACGTATAATGACAGAGTATATTTTAGGTGTTATAACTGGGCACCATTTCTTTTAATTATGTTTAATGCCCTTTTTTATCTTCACTTTTTACCTTTATCATTTTTGTATTATTGATATTACAATAATAACGTGTGACAAATTAATTTTATAGAACTAATTTGTTGTCAGTTAACAAGAGGTAATAAAATCTTCAAAAGCCAACTTCCCAAACAAATATTTTCATGTCAACTTTTATGTTATAAACATTTACGCCTATATAGCTTTTTCACAATGCAGTTAAATCACCCTGAGATGCCAAAGAATTGTATTCCCCTATTAGTGTTTAAACTTTCATTAATTAAATTAATCTAAACTACAGCATGTCTCACTGCAGGACACCGCGGTCACTGCTTGAAATTTCATGTCAACTGCCCACTCGCAAGTGTGTATCTGACAACGACGACGCTTACAAAAAGCATGAACTACAGTACGATCACAAATGCATTAGGAGTGTTTTCTGTATCTTCTCAAAGTTGCGCTTGAGTTGAGTGTGCAAACGGAAGGGAGGGGAGGCGGGGTGGAAAAGGCGAGCAGCAGTGGCCTGTACCTTCCCAAGCTGGGCTGACTGACCATGGCAGATTGCAAGCTGCGATGTGAGTAATGCGCTTTACACTGTTTTAACAGCTGACTACCCCAGAGGCCTGAGGTGAGAGGCACATGTGATAGGCAGACAGCAAAGCCTGCGTAGAGGACAGACTGTCGTGTGCCAAGGTACACTGACAGCTCCCTTACTGGGGCACAGACTAGAGCAGTATGGTACGGAAAGCATGCCACGCTCTGGATAACACACTGCGAGCATCTCTGTACTGAATATCGGCTACGTGACGATGGAGAATTCGCAAAGCATCAACAAGATCAAACAGTTGAGAAGAGGATGTCAGAATGCAATCTGCATTTCAAACATTATTTCACTTATCTTACTGCAAGGAATAACATGGATAAGCACTATGTATAGATTGAGAAAGTGGAAAGGGATTTCCTAATGTTGTCGATCAACCGCATGTGCTAGATAGGCTAGTAATAACTCTGTATGTTTGAAACTCAGAACATACTGCGATCAGGACAGCCAGGGTGACCACTTACTTTGACCGATGAGTTTCAGTCACTTTTTCCAGTCATTACTCACAAAAGACCGAGCATACAAAATAATTAATAAAACCCCATTAAAATTCATTACAAAAAACATGACTTTTTCAGACCTAGAAACCCTGATTTTCCAGGGTTTTCATGAACGTGAAAAGCATGTACAGCATACACCAGAAACAAGATAAAGCCGAGACAAGGTTAGTTTTGCCTGTAAAACTTTGTTTGTGTTGAGTTTTTGTGTATAGTAAATGAAACATTATAATTCTATTATTATATTTGATGGGCTTCATTAATGAGGCCCTGCATAGTTTTATCTGTAAGGTACATAAAGGAGTAAAGTAATACATGCCTGTGGTTCTGGGTCAGTTCCTCCAGCTTCACCCCGAGCAAGTTACACTCCCAGTTTCCCGATGAGGCTGTTCTGAGAGCTCAGCAGATCGTCTGTTTTTCTGGCTGTGCACAGTTTATTAACTCATTAACACAACAATGGCACAGTTGGGATCAAATATATATGCTTCGTATAACACAGGTAGTGCCACAGAAACACTGTCATAAATGATCTTACTGGGCTTAAAAGAATGTAAGAATATGCTTTAGGTTTTGCTGCATAATATAGAATATAAATATGTTATCTTAAGATTCTGTTTTGATCCTATAGAAATAACAAGAGTAAGAAAAGATAAGACAGGCCAAATAAGAAAATATGTGTTTTTAAATATGAAAATATATTTAAAAAATAATGAAACATGGGTAGCATTTGCTTTGTTTAGTTTTCATCAAGTTTGAAAAGTTATGTTAAAGAAGCTGTTAAAAAGTTCAACCAAAAGAATCCAACTGAGTTGTTGTGCTTTGAAACAAGCTGGGCATGTGCAGGCCACAGAGAAAACAGCACACACAAAACAGGATAAAAAGACAAACAAACTGGACCGTAAACAAACGTGGCAAAGTTTTAAAAAATGTGGCATCATCTAGAAGCGATTCAGTCTTACTAAGACAACTAAAACCAATCCGTTTAGAGTTAAACATACAGGGATGGAGGAGGCAGGGAAAAATAATTAGCTACTGATAGTGACCATTATATGCATAGAGAGGGAAGTGGTCTGTGGTATTAAAGGACTAATTCCATAAGCCCAGAGAGCTTTATGCTGAGCTTCTGATGCCATTTCTCTTTAGACAACGTGTGCTGGGCCAAAAAGAACCTCTTTGTTTTCTCTGCGCTTTGTTCTGGCAATCAGCATGCCTCAAGTTTCTGGAAACACAGGTAAATAAACTAAACTCGCCCATCCAGATGGTGCAACAGATGTGATAGCAGCACTCTGAAATCAGCAGACAGTGGGCAGCGCTGCCCGCCTCCCCCATTTCTAAACGCTAACTAATACGTAGTGCTGAAGCTCCGGAGCGCTGAGCATCTGCTCCCTTCGGCCAGCCAAAGGTTACAGGTGTTCCTGATGCCGTCCTGCACAGTGTGGCTTACGCCCGGAGCTTGTGGGGGCGAGGCAGGCGGAAGGGCGGGTAAGGTGGTTGTTCTGGCAAGGGGCAACGCTCAGCCGAACACCCACCACTCCTCTCGTGCTGAGCTTCCATTTGCTGGAGTGTCTGTGTTAGCTCGCGTTCGCGCCGCTGTGCCTGGAAGGTCAGAGCGGCCATGTCCTCGCCACAGCAGTGCTCTACCGCCTCCTTCTCCTGCCTGCAGAGCGAGAAAAAGCATGAGAAAACAAAGAGTGTGATACACATGTAGATACATGTGGATATCTGGGAATATTTAAAGGTGAAGTGTTACACTCTGTGCTACTGGTGTCATTTAACAGTATTTTAAAACTGACAGGTTATTTGAACACTGCCCCCATCTGTCATTGGCTGACAAACATAAAGTTACTATAGAAATAGTTACATAACAATAAAACATTTACACATATTGATTTCCCAATGGGACTTACAAATTTGGAACATTACTAGCAATTTCAACAATATTTTTCAACAAACAGGTGTTTCAGAACTGGCCAATCAGTCCCAAGGATGACCAAAATAATCCACTTAGTAAATATATATATATATATGACTTCATCCTATCTCATTATTATATACATACTACATGCAAGATATTAGCCTATTTATTGTACTCTTCTTTATTGTATCCTTCTCTATTGAATTTTTTGACCTGTGCTGTGCACTATACTTTACAGTTATGCAAATGGATTGGTTAAATCTCAGAGAGAAAAAGTGACACAGGAATATGGGCCAGACTACATAGTGGTTTCCAAGATTCAATATTTGACATTGACAGGTTCAAATAAAGCAGCTCTATGTTAAAGTACCTCAAAGGTGGAAACAAAAGCACCATCGACTATGCAAACAAATTCCGATTCCAACGCAATGGCCAATCGTACATAAAATAACTAGTTTACGCTTTGAAAGAGACCGCATAATGCCAGCCAAAAAAGTAAAAGGAAAAAAACACCCACAAAACTCAAGTCAAAGTGTGTTAATTAACAGTGAAGCCTAAAAACTTTTCTCGCACACTGGGTTTGGAATGTAGCTGGAGAAGTGACCGTCTCTGCAGGCCTGCTGTCGTCTRGAGTGTGAAGGCGCTCCGCCTGCGAGAGCTGTGTGAGAGAGAGCGAGCAGGGGGAGAGCGTGCGGCCCCCGCTGTGCTTGAACAGCGGCCTAAAACACCATCCACACCAGCGCTCAGCAGGGGCTCACAAAGGCCTCACAGCCAGCCATTTGTTACTGTGGCTTTCCAGGGGGCCCAGCCACTCACTG
>JAZGTJ010006926.1:0-23030 GCA_036877575.1 Botia almorhae
GAGAGGCAAGAGAGAAGAAAAAGTGAAACTGTGTAACAATCCAATTAAACTCTGGTAATGAGGTCAGACATCATCTCCAGTGCAAGCGATATCATTACATGGGCTGAGCGAACTGCTCCAGCTGCCATGCCAGCATCGAGGGATTGCGAAGCTTCCACCCTGCCACCTCCCTTCATGACTTTTACCCCCATCCGAAGAGGGGGTGTTCCCATGGCCTAACCCTGGCAGGCTCTTAGTGGCTTCAACCTCAGCACACACTGGCACCCACAGGCCTGGCAATGAGTCAGGGGGGTGTGTGGGTGCAGTGTGCTAGGCAGGGGCCACCACGTGGGAAGATCCTGAGCTCCGCTCTCACAGAGACAGACCGGCACCACAACCCAGTCGCCCAGCCGGGCCATCTCCAATCAGCCCTATACTGCTTCAGACAGCTCGCCTCTGGAGAACAATGACAAACTTTGATGGCTTATGAAAGAACAAAAAATCAGGAAAATTAGTGTAAAAGAAGACTACCATATTGTTAATTAAAACTGAGTGTGAATACCGTTACAGGTGCTTAATTTGGATGAAGAGTGTGTGTTATGAGGCTATAGAGAGTATGCTGTATACGGTCAATGTGAAATGGGCAATCATGTTTGCGCAACGCTTTTCCCTTTATGTCAAATTGAGTTTGTATGGTCGCTCGAAAGAGTCAGCCTAATTTGTCCTTTTTGGGGGGTCTGCGTGTGTGCGTTGTGCCGTTCGCCTTCTTGTCCCACAATTACTTTGAGGATATCATTTTGACATTCGCCAGCAACAAGAATTCTTCTGTTCTAATTTATATCAATTAGTCGGGGACAGTAATGTAAGCTGACAGTTCACTGTGTCTTCAAAAAGCTTGAAACCATGTTGTGGTGGCAATGCAGTGATGCAGCCAAAAGGCATCCAGTCCGCCTTCAACTGTGTTTGTCATTCCACTACAAAGGGTTCCAGGCAAAAGCGGACAACAACAGCTACAGCCAGTACTTTGATAATTAGTTATTGATTGAGAACAATGCCACAGCGCGCTCTAGCATATTAGCCAGACGCCAGTGGGTCGCGACACCAGGGGCACTCATCAAGAAATAAAGCCTAAAACATATCTGACTCTCCTAATAAGATGTTCCCCTTCTGTATTTTGTTTTTCTTTCCTACACGTTGGTATTTGGACAGTTTAGGGTCAAGAGTATTAATGGTGGACGGTTAACAAGTATCTGATAAAAATAGTCAAAAAACCTATCATGGTAGTTTCTAGCTTCAGTCAAGAACATTTAACTAAAGCACAAAAGCAGCAGAACCTAAATGGTCTAACAATTCATCCGAAAACACGTCAAACTTACAATTAACGTACGTCATTAATAATATTAAACAATGCTCAGAAAGCACAGCAAAAAGCAAAAGATATCATGCATATAAATTACAAACAGACCTAAAGCTTCGTCAATTGTGTATCTATTGAAGTCTAATGGGAGAGAAGCCCCCGTGTACAACCCACCCACGCCCTGTACAGACGCACCTGGCATTAAACTGGTGGGGCGGCGGTGCTGGGTGAACAATGGAAGACTGTCAGCCTCGACAGCAGGGCACGACTTGAGCCTCACCGCACTGACAGCCCGGGCCTCAGAGGCTAAACTGCTTTGCTGGAACTAATTAAACAGATGAAATTACGACATGAATATGCAGATGTTGTTTACATTTTACCATATGGCATTATCTCAGGTAATAGCGAACGGGATAGAGACGTGTCTACCTCGTCAAGGCGAGAGGGGACGGACTGAGGGAGCCCGGTCCATCAAGACATTCTGTGACGTGAGGAGACAGAAAAATGCTAATTAGGAAAAAAACAGGGTGCGAACGTGATTGCTTTACGATACACTTCATCAGGGCTAATTTGAACGTCCTACAATTAGCCAAAAGAAACAAATGTTGACAATAAATAGAGGAATAATGAATGTTAGATTACCTTCTAAAAACAATGAATTTTCACATGGGGAAAACAGAACTCAAACTAGATATGAAAAACAAAGATGTAACATTTTGGATTCTCTCTGTGGAGGGGATCTGCATTTTAAATGTAGGGCCCATAAACTTCTCACCCTTTTGACATGCGTACAGAACCTGCTGTCACCAAACCCACGGCAAAAAAAGTATTTTGAATAATGCAAAGCGCAGCACTAGTGAAAAATAGTTGACCCTTTGTTCGCAGAGCTCCTATTTGGAACTAAACTCACTCTCTCGATCTCTCGCTCTCTCACTGGTTCCCAGTGTTTGTTGAGCCTAATGCTGGTTCCCTGGGAGAGGCTGCCAGGAGGTTAAGAGGAAGAGGGCCAGACGAGGTGAGTGGGCTGAGGAGAGCAGGATCATGGGGGCCAGCTGGAGAGGTGATAGGGAGAGTAATTGTGCCCGCTGTGTGGCTGGGGCGGGGGCGAGGGACTGGGTTGAGGAGTTCGGTAGAAAACGAAAACGAGCTCGGGAGGTGACTACTCAATTACCTGTGCTCTCGCTGACCTCTCTATCTCTCTTTCTCACTCGATGGGCTCACTGTCTGAGGTACAGCTCCAACCCCCACCACCCGCCCGCTCAACGCTACACTCACTCTGCAAGAATTAGACTGAAAATAGAAGTTTTATCTCCAGTTTTTATTTTTTTTAACATATTTGTATGTAAATATATATTTGTATTTGTGTGTTCTGCAAAACTAAAAATTTATGTTTAATACAAAATTTATGTTTTACTTTTTTGTTTTTTACATATTTTGCATCTTGTGTACATTTTTAGGTTAATAGAAGTAAAATCTAAAAAAAGCACGACATTTCACTTTCAATCGTGATTGGCAGCTGAGTTTTTTCTAATGGATTGTTTTGTACTGGCACAACCACGCCTGTTGCTATCGCATTGTAAAATCTGACGTCTTGCTTTCTAGTTTCGAATTTTTTAAATGAGTGACTCCTGCCGCTCAGGTCGCTCTCGGTTGTCAAGTCAATACTTCGCGGCCGTGTGATGTCTTAATACACTGCCCGTGTTGTTCAGACATGAGGGCCACGCATGTTGGAGGAAGGCTACAGCTCAAGCTATTGTGAAGCTGTCATGCCTGCCCCTCAAAAGCAGATGAAGCCATCAGATTATTAATATATGTATAGTGACAGGCCCCCTCGTCTACCCCCTCCAAAACATCTCACTTTCACCTCTTCCTGTGTCCCTTAAACCAAACCCAATCAAAAAAATATGCTCACATTCAAAGTAAAGGGGCGAGAGGGTGGACCCAGAGGGTCATAGGCCAAATAAATGTTGAAAGCAAATTCTTCTCCCTTTGCAACCTGTTTTTGCTGCTGTCCACTCCCCTTCTCATCCGCGCCTATTCAGCCACGACTTAAAGCTGAATTGGCAGGCGCTTTCAAAGTGGCTGGCAGTGGGGTGATCGCAGGGAGCTGTGGGCCTGACATCTCTCCGAGCGTGTGTATGTGGCAGGGTCAGCCATAGCCGTGACTCCAAGGCCTTCGCTCACTCAGCCGATACCTCCAGTCAGTCCCGGAGAACCCAAATTACAATGTGAAAAGCTGGCGGACTGCAGGCATTCTTCACCCCCCACGGCATTTCTCCTTTCTCATGACAGTTCCTCCGAGACTGTTTTTTTCTTTCATGTTTCATTTTCTTTCTCTCTCTCCGATTATTTAACAACGTAGAAAACAGGGTTGCCGGAGAGCTATACGCTTGATTGACAGACGGAGGAAGTTCTGCAGTCAGCACAGGGTTAAATTCGATTTTCTGCATGTTCACTACTGTTGTCTGGAGGCATTTAATGCTCGTTTTTTGATGGATCAATTATCCATTTTAACATGAAGTGTAGCTAGAAACCAAACAGATGATATGTAAGACACCTGTCAACGTTTGCTATTAGCAGAAGGAAATTGAACTGATCCAATGACAGCTAATTAATTCTCTGTTCCAGACTATCATAGAAACAGTAGTTTGGAAATAAAAAAATGCAATAAATTGGGATAAAAAGAAAGAACTTACGTAATAACCTAGAAAGAAAATCTTACTCAACCGGAAATTAAATTAAACAAACAAGCAAAATAGACACTGTTGATTGAAAAAACATTATAATGACTTAAGTTGCATATATATGCTGTAATTTTTTATTGTTATTTTTAAGCAATTTTCATTTTATAAATGTTTATAGTTTCTTTACAAACTTAAAAAAGACAAAAATACAAATACAAATACAAAAAGAAATACTGTTTAAAATGTAATTAAAATGACAAAAAAAATTGCCTTTCCTTCATAAACAGTTAAAAACACACAGACTCTTAATCTAAGTGCAAGGCACAAGTTGTGTGTATAAGCCGCGTGGGAGAATCTTAGCAGGATAAGCATGTACGAGCCTCCATATGATAAGAGAGAGCTTTATTGTGATTACTGATGGCATAAATTTACTTACTATCGTAGGAGGGAGGAGATGCTTCTTAATTTTGTCTCAGGAATACACAGAGCTGTCCCTCAAAGCCTTTAAAAAAGATCCTGCGAGCCTTCGTCAGGGCCTCTCATTCCACGCAACAATCTCAGACTTAATTTAAAGATCAGTTCAGGGTCCAGAATGTGTGCGTAGGGAACGTGTGTAATAGATAGAGCCGTCATCCCTCAGATGTTTGGAGGTAATCTTCAGCTAGGCTTGGACTAGCAGGCCTCTACCCTAAAGGGATTGATGCAATGTCAGCACCTTTGGCTCAGGGGTCACCTACTCCTCTAGCCTGCCCGCTCTCACAAAAGCGTATTTCTCCCTTCTCTCCCCCCATTCGCTCTTCTCTCTGCTTTTTTTATTCCTCTCTATTGAATTCATCAGCCGTGGAGCCGTGCAGCGACCACCTTCATTTGAGATGTGAATGAAACATTTTCATTAAAAGAGGCTGGAGAATTCCGAGCCACCGACAAGGCCGGAGCCCGAACCAAGACAATGACAATTCCGAAGATTACTTCTCTCTCTCCCATCCCTCCTGCTTCTCATTTTTGCTGGCTGTCTCTCCGTCTACAGAGTGGCAGACTGATTGAAATCAGCACTGTGTCACGGCTGTCATATCTCACCGAGACATAAAACATGCAGAACCATAAATAAGCAACAGGCTTCTGTCAGATCTTCAACCTCAGTGTCTGAGCAGGGTAGGGGGCGGCAGGGAGAGATAGGAAGGTTAGGGCTCTGGAGGGTTGGCAGAAATGCCTAACCACTGAGGAGTCTTCCCCAGCTTCCCAGAGTAGACAAGATAAAGTCTATCAGGTTATCGTCTGGTTCAAGTCACTCCTCGGACAGCAGGACCATTGGGATGGGCTGTCATAAAACTATAATATTTTTGTGTTCTTGATCTCTCTCTCTCTCTCGCGTGCGCGCGCGCTTTCTTTTACTGACAATAAAAAAATATAGACATATTGTAAAGGTATGAAAAATGTTGATCTTAAACACACCACTGTCAAATACTGCAGATTGTGAACTAATTAGTGAATAAAAAAAATTAAATTCTTCAAAGCAAAATGAAAATGTCGCTACACACACACACACACACACACACACAAGAGTGTGCTTTCCAGCCAATGAATGGTCTGGACTTGTTAATGTAATAGAATACCACTGCTTTGAAGGGTGTGAAGGAATAAAATTACTCGCCCACGCAGCCTCTCACAAATTCTACCTCACACTTTTACTTATAGGCACAAGAAAGCAGTAAGTGGAATTTCTCACTTCAGCAGTGTGATATAATTGCTGAGCAAAACATCCAGTTCGCTCAGGTAGCTAATGGTCAAGCGACAGCAGTGATAACATGATGAAGTGCAAAGTCATAATCACGTCCACTGCCTGTCTCAGTCGCTGGCTTTAAGACACTAATAAGACTCAAGAGAGACTGAACGTTTCCTCACAACCTGACTCAAACCTGTTAGCACAGTTAATGAGCAAAGTTAGCAAAGCTAGCACACAGGGCCGAGTCGCACTTCTTCCGGCCTAATAAAGCTCTTCCTCTTTAGCTTGACTGACAGCGAGAGTAATCAGTTGGGGCAGAATATTTTTCTACAATGTCTAACAGTGACAGCACTCGGCTTAATGTAATTTAAGAGCGATTACCGACAAATTGAGATGGTACACAGAGATTTGGGCATTTAACATAGCTTAGCCACAGATGGTGGAAAGTTTCCTCTGTGGCAGCCCATTGTTTACTAGCGGTGGTGAGAGTAAACTTTTCTTTGTGGATGTGAGCCCATCTGCCTGTCACGCAGGACTTTATCTCACAGCGTATCTCACAGTATTTCACACTGTACTCTCTCTCTTTTCCTCACAAGCTCGTTCTACTCCATCTGCTTGCTGTCCATTGATCTGCCTACTCAGGCATCAGTCTGTTTAACATCTGCTACAAGTAGCTCCAGCTCAGGTAACTAGCTCGCTGCTCAGCACTGCTTATTGATCTGTGTGTCCACCTGCGTTAACATCTGTTCCTTCATGTCTTTTGTCAAACAAACATCCACTTTCTACATTCTCCCCCTTGGCGCTGACAACTCCTCTGCTATCCGTCCAAAGTTTCACTCCTCAGATTGTGTGAGAGAATAGACGGAAAAGGTCAAGCACCTGCTTAAATGAGAGAGGAGGAAAACAGGCTGTTTTTTTGCATTTTATAAGCAATATATTTGGGTGAAGTGTCTTTGTTTTTGTTTGATAAGCAAGACTAAACATTGCTTGCTGCTTTAAGCATGAATGCGGTGGGACGGTTAAACGTTTATTGGCAAAAAATAAACGATTAAAGATCACCAGTTTATAAATCAATCCGATTTAATTTAGTCAAATTAATGTAGTCTACTAAACCACAGAAAAAACATCCTCTCTGCTTCAAATTTGTATATACCAGCACTTGAGGAACATCGGGCCCCTCTCAGTGAAAACGAATTTGAATGTGTATAAAAGCTAGTGAAAAATTATAACAAGTTGTCGAAGCCTTTCTTCAAGTTTGTTTTTATTTAGAGATCAAAGACGCTGTGCATATTTTATTCATCACTGAATTAATTTCAGTGTCATGGAAATGGGGGATTTCTGTTCCAGTATAGCACTACAATATCCAGTATAATCTATCCCTGCCTGCAGTTTTCAATGAGATTCTCTTATGTACAATGTGGTGTGCACAGGTGTGTACGAGTGCTGTATGTTGTTTTGCGTTTAATGGAAAAGTGTTGTGTGTGTGTGGAGAGAGAGAGAATAAAGGAGGGAGAGAGAGTGAGAGAGAGTAATTCAGGCATGCAAGCGGAGCATCTTAAAATCTATTTAGAAATTTACCTTGGCAGGCATACACCGCCAATAGGAAACACTGTTGCAATTTTAATTTGCTCTTTTGTAATGACGGGGCGTAGGTTAGTTAATTTCAATTTCTGATTTCAAAAGCTATCAAATAGCGCTCAGATGAGAAATCAATTTTCTCAGCTGCTCAGGCTTTGTGGCAGAAAAGGCCTCCTGCCATTGGAGGACAGACTGTCACATGACCCAGCCAGGGATTAGTTCAGTAGGCCCATGTTGCAGCCACCTCAATTACAGCCTGCCTCTTGTAATTTACCTTTATAACATCTAATTCCCAGACAGAACTCATATTTAATTCATGAAAGCCTCCGCAAGAGTAATTGTAAAATAAATTGCCATAGAAAATATCAATTTGTGACTACAGTTTTTATTAGGTATGCTAGCGGCATTCAGCACTGTGTCATTTTGCGGTAAACAAAGAGAAGAATGCAGAATTGTTTTTTGTTGAGAAGAAAATGATTTTTAACAGTGTACTTGAGTCACAATCACGAGGCCTGCTTGTTTCCATACCTTGAGAGCAGCCATTTGTGCTGTAAGAGGATTTATTGTCGTATAAATTGCAGCATTCTTGATGCATCAAGATGTTAATGCAATAACAATGATGCTTATTTATTCGCAGTGCAATCAAAATAAAAACTATTTTTTCAATGGCCGATGAATTCAGTGCAGTCGATGATATAAGTTTGCACGGCGAACGTCTTTGGCAATGTAGCAATTATGTAAATGGTTTATTCTTTGCTCTTATAATACAATTCTGAGCGCGTTATTTGTGCCTGAATGGTTTCATGACATACTACTTCAATGGGAAGAAAAGAAAGTACAATAAAAGTTAGATCATTACCAAAGAGAGGTAAAAATTGCCGCACATTTTTTTATTATAAGTCTTGTGCGTTACATAAAGACCGTGTTAAACTCATTCTATGTGGCAGATGTCTTTATGCGTGTGCATTACTAAACCTCAACGATCCTTAGGTTTTATCAGCTTGCCCCCCCCTCATGTATAATTATTTGACTGTAAGGTTACTCCATATTGTTACCATGACAACTGTTTGGGTGAGGCCTCTTCCTCTTTCAACCTCAGCTGTCATCTCTTTACCTAAAAGCTTTGTAATTGCTCTCATTTGCATACTGCAATTAAGTGTGTTAGCTCACAGCAAGACAAATCAACCTCAGATGTGTGGATAGTATAATTATATTATCATAGGACATCAAAAAACACATAATGTGAAAATTCCTAGTCATTCATTCCTTCATTCCTTTATTCATCCATCCATCCATTCATTCATTCCTTCATTTGTCCATTCATCATGTATCCAATTATTTTTAACAGGTCTCCTTCCATTCCTCGAATTAAACTCTAAATTAACAATATCTACTGTATAGAGTAACTGTAAGTTTACAATTAAAAATGTCGATTTAAAAATGCCAAATGCTTTCTTTTAGACAGAGATATCTATTTTTATTTTTTGCATTTTTAAATATTATATATAAAGTAAATATAGGAGATGACATTTCGAATCACTATATAATAACTACAATTCTTTAGGTAATTAATGACCTATTGAAAATGATGTGCTGTGATGGTTGTTGTGATAGTAAAGCAGCAATATTTGAGTGATCCACAAAAGACTCATTGATCTCATAAAACAGCAAAGCTGCTCACGAGACCCTCTGACATGCCTGTCAGTTATAATGTGTGGCTATTATGGCAGTGCTCTACAGCTTATATTTAGATAAATTTTTTCTCTCCGATTTAATGCATGTTTAAGGTAGCATGTGTTACATACTGTGGTTTATTTTACATACAGATTTTAATCTATTCCGAACCATTTAAAGAAAAGAAAATATTAAAAAAATATATTCTTTGTAGTATTGCAGGTAATTGCATAAAGTACTGCACATATTGCTTTGTAGTATTGATCTAAATTCAATTCGAAAATCTAAATAAAACATAATACTTTAGCACTTCCATAAAACAATGTCTTAAACAGCATGGCATTCATTTCCAAATTACAACTGAGATTTAAAATTTATTACTGTAGTATTTTTTCTATAAAAATGTTATGAATTAAAATATTTTATTAAATGTAAATACATCAGATATAACAAGTAATATTAAAGTCTTTAAAAAATAAGGAAAAATTAAGATATGAAACATATAAAAAATATATAATCTTTTCCATTTATATCCATTTATAATTGTTTGCAGAACTATATTGAGATAACGGCAGGCAATTGCTGAGATGTGATATTACTTTTTAATAACAGTGGAAACAACACAGTGGCAGTCAGAGGTGAGGTGAGCGGGAATCCCCGGGCGACTGCCTCATTTGCAGCACTGCTGCGGAGGGAAGAGGTCACTGGAGCAGCTCTGGAACTCAGACAGCAGGATTCATTTGCCTTTTGTTCAGGTCTCATTGGTTTATTAAAACGGTACTGTATTTTCTCTTTATATAATGGGCAGAGACAGAGCGATATGATACGATACGAGTCGCAATATCTCTAAAACAAGCTTTTCCTTTTTAGAAGATGTGCTATAGATCGTATCTGTGCGATGATGTGGGTGTTCCTGCTGTCATTTTCTCTCTCTGCGACTCACTTTTTGTCTTGCATTTCTCAAAGCAGGTGAAGTGCATCGGCATGCGATCATAATTTCTGAGTGATGCGACAACATTTAGAAGAACAGAATTTGGTACAGAAAGTAGATGCAAATTTATAGAAAATTAATGGCACATTAATGTGATACAGAATTAATGGAACATAGAACGTTACAGTAAAGTAATAGAATTTTCATCAAAAATATTAATGAATAAAAACAGCACATTAATGTATTCCGAAAGCTATCAAGCAACTGTTTTAACATCTTTACTTATTTACACACACAACGCTTATTGTTTATGATACAAAACAGCAGTATTTGATATGATCGTGCATCGTGCTTGTGAAAACATGATGCATTAAACATAAGCCACTAATTTAATAGCAAACATAAGAAAATGTAAAAATTTACAAACACAAATTACAGAAAATAATATGTGCGGTTTGCCTCTTCTGGCAAGCTCCATGTGTTTGTCAAAAGCATCTGTCTGTGTAAATACACAGCACATTCAATCAGCGTCTGGTATTTCCTTAAATAAGCGATACCATAGTATGATATATGCATTCCAACATGTGCTAGTAAGGAAATGATAATCGAGCTGTGAAAAGACCTGAATCTGATTGTGTCAGTGTGACACAGGGAAAGATGTGTTAGCCTGGTCAGTTTGAAGGTTGTTTGCCTAGAAGTCTCAGCAGAGCCTTGGAAACCAGCTCCCACGGTGAGGAGAGACAATGCAGTTTAAAACAGCGATTAAATGAGGAGGTTACAGGTCCTGGGCCGACCACATTGTTTTCTTTGCCGTAGACCCAGCGGGACTCTAATGAAGAGCTCTTGATCTGCCAATCAGAAGAACTGTGACAGTGTTTCAGACAGGACTGTCTCTGGGCCTTGTTAGAGAGCTCACACACACACACACACCTATGTGTAGCATATGCACACAAGCAATGCACACAGACTCTCATATTTTCATCTACAAACACACGCACACGCTCGCAAAACACACAGTCTCCCATTCAGCTATGTTCCTTCTCAAAATGAAGATGTCACTCATGTGACCTCACACAAATCTGCAGCTGTTCATTTCTGGCCTTCTTTGACTGGAACAAGACAAACCCACGACAACACAAGAAAACAGAAAACTAGCAGGAGGAGAAACATCTCATACTCGTATGTGTTGTGCTTTTCAAAATTTGCCGGTCACAAATGTCATACTTTCCTTCGATAGTTCTGTTTTGTTCTTGGAGCAAACATCTGGTATATTCATATTACGCCACATATACCTCCATCAATGTAAAACAAAGGAAAGCAAATAAAAAATATATAAATGCTGTGCTTATACACAAGTCACAGAGCTTCTCTTTCATAGCTCAGATGAAGAAATGTGTCCCTTAGTTATGTGTAAGTATCAATAAGAATATATTTTCTAAGCTGTTTCTCTTGAATTTTTTAAACATTCTTGCAAAGGACAGACACGAATGGGGCAATATTTGACATGTTAAAATGTGAATGGCACACCATGCCATTATTTTGTCTTGGAAGAATTCAATGAGAAATATTTGAGTTCACTGAGTTCAAGTCTCCATAAGATCTCCATTTTTAAATAATTTTTAAATGTTCAAAAGCAATTTCCTAAGACTGTTATAAAATACAGTCCACAGATTCTTCTGTTTTATTGTCTCTTTTCCTGTTTAGCTCATTCTTCAGGTATCACAGGGTGTGTAAATGTGGTGTCTGCCAGCCGCACCAAAGACGTCCTCCTGTCTCACGCTCAGATTCTCCAGACAGGCTGGTCAAGCAGAAATGAGCCTCACATCAATTTTCATTTGTATTTATCCAGCCCGTGACCCTGGTCTTTTCACAATGCTGCAGAATCCACAAATTACACCCATCATAACTCGCAGTCCGACTGCCTGGCGCTCCCGCTATCAGAAAATTAACATGCTTATGTATCAGCCAGGGGTTCAGAGTGTCATGGCACAATTATACAGTCATGTTACCTGCCTGCCTGCCTGGCTGACAGGGTAGAGCCTGGGGCTTGGCACATGACACACACCCACTCATTCCTCAGCAGAAGGATCCTGGAGGGATGTAGTGTCTATCACAGAGGCAGTTTAGATAACTTTGGTTTTGAGCTTACTGTGCAACACTATCAAACATCACAGGATGTTGCAATGTGCTTGCAGCAATCAGGCTCATGTAACAGGCAACATTCATGCATGCTTATCACATTGTTGTATGTGTGTGTGTGTGTGTGCGTGTGTGTGTGTGTGTGTGTGTGTGTGTGTGAGCAGCAAAGAGTGAATATGAGAGGGGAGAAAAGGATTAAAAAGACACAGAGAGTGAAGGTAAACAATCAATTTTAATCTAAAATATGTTTTACTGTCACCAATAAAGCTGGACGAGCTACAAGCCAGAGATACAAACCGATAGGCACAGTTCTGTGATCAGTAAAACCTCTCATCTGCTGTCAGCCTGCATGCCGCCCCCCATCATCTCCCACCCGAAAAAACAAAACGGAGAAAGCTTCCGTGCTTGGTACCCCGGTGTGCTCCGAATGTCATGCCATTAGAGGCTGTGAAATGAGGTGCCACTCATGAGTGATTATGCTGCTGGGAGAGGAGAACACATAGACCCTCAGTGTGTCTGGAGCTAGCACCTAAACCCTCACAGAAAGCCACTCTGATAAACACACACACACACATCTTCATCTCACGCTGATACTGTTCCCTCTGACAACTCCACTGTAATCCTTTTCAGGGCGGCTTTAAGTTTAATGGAAAAGTTAAAGGCATGTGTGTATGTGCATATATGGGGAAAACTGGGGTGAGAGTGTGTTTTAAGGGACGATAAGATGCAGAGGGAAATATCTCTAGGTTTGAGTCTGGGCTTAGATGGATTTTATTGTTATAGGAAATATGACTGACAGCGCTTGTGTGTGTGTGTGTGTGTGTGTTTACCTATGTGTGTGTTTACCTACCATACATGTACCTACGTTTTTAGACGTTTGCTATAATTTTTGCACACACTCCTATAATATTTCCTATAATTTATGCACACACACACTTTTACTATACATGTCTAAAAACGTAGGTAAATGTGTATACATATATTTATTGCATTCTGTAACAAACATTGTTTAGGATCTCAAAACAAAACGTCATTAATTCATTAATTTCTAGATGTTTAGTATTAAATTATAACACATTTTTCACAGTTTTGTAATCTACTATTATTTAAATTTAAATTGTTAATAAAAATGAAAAAACAAAAAGTTCTTGAAAGAAATGTGTTTGAAAAACAGATTATACTATTATTATACCATTATTATACTATAGATTATAGATTATACCATACTATCAAATGAAAACAATTACAAAACATTTCATTGGTATCATTATTCAAAATAAATAAAAATAGTACACATTCTTTTCAAAGAAGTTATTTATGCCTGTATACATGTTTGCTGCAGTCATGTTATCTTTTTTATTTGCTGCTTATCCCTGTGGTAAAGGAGATGTGGGAATCTTTGGGAAAGTTTTTGTGTCTGAAAAATCAAAGTTTTTTTGTTTGGAACTGAATAATGTTTCACTACATTTTACAAAATCCCTGTTCTGCAAAGATTTTGCCTGAGGATGCTAAAGAGCTTCACTTCACTCAAATTGTGGCTGAGCCGTGCTGTTTACCAGCTTCTGCTGCAGAGAGTCTCTTTTCTCATCTCACTCTGGTCTTATCTTTCGCTCACCATTCACTCTGGAAACAGTGAGTCTGTTGCCCGGCACAAACAACGTGTTGTGTCTCCTTTTATCCCCGCAGAGGGAATACGCACAACCCTCACACTCTATTGGGTATTGCCATGTTTTGCAAAACATCGTAATGTTTCAGGACAATAACATATTGCAAGCTGCCATTGTCCATACAATCTGTGAGATCCATTTCTCCGCACTGCGCTTATTACTCGGATCGCGAGGTATGAACTTGGCATGACTTACAATGTAATTTGCAGTCCACGCCGTAGCATGCGCATCTTCTTGCTCCCCTCTGCTCTAGTTCCCCTGACAAAGTCAATAGGGGGCATTTCTCATCTGTCCGAAAGACAAACAGTAGAATACTAATTAGACCTATATTTGTCACCACTGCAAGCGCATGTCTGCACACTCGCACTTGTTTCTTTGTCCTCTGAGGTTGCAACTAGTTGCGGTCTGGTCTGCTCTCCCGAACTGACTGTTTATCATTTATAGTGACTGGTGGTTGCTGCTTTGCTCTGGATGTCTGTATGTTTTGTGCATGTGGGTACATTGTCCTCCGGCTCCAGAGAGAGGGAGCAGACCTAGGCTGACTGCATAACCCAGAGGGGAGGCAGCAGGCCTTGCTGAGTGGAGCTCTGCACAATCTGGGGGCCAGATGGCTGCAGGCTTTGGGCAGGTAGTGGAGGCAGTAAGTCTGTGAGTGGAGTAGTCAGGCAGAGCAGATTCCCTCAGCTCATCCTAATACCCTCTTATGCCACCGCCGTGGGCAAAGGCCACAGACAGGCCAGAGGCCCCTAACTGAGACTCCATTCACTCTGTTTGTCTCTCACCAGCCCACTTTCCTTTATACTCTGTCTCTCTCTATCTTTTATCTTTTCTCTCTTTTAATAAATAGGTGCAGACAACCAGAACCAACACACTAACTCACTTATTTCTATATTCAGCTAAACTGAATGTTACACTAACCAAATGCAGATAAGTTTCTTAATTTAAAGATACAAAAGTCAACAATTCTAAAACATTGATTATCATATTGAATATTGGGAGAAAAATAAATTCATGTTAACACTTATTGCCACTCATTGTAACTTATTTTAGTGACATTAATAACCATTAATGCTTAATATGCAAATGCAGACGTACAAATGTCAGAAAATGTGTATTCATATTTGAAAACAATAGATTATATTTATTATTATATGTTTATTATTAATTATTATTATTATTATTATATTTTGGCCTGACTTTGAAACTTATTTTACAATGTTACACAAAGCACATACAAAATAAATATTATGTACGCGATACTATGGATGTTATATGGATGTTAGATGGCCTATACATTTTACCTGCCTATTACCTGCGGAAAATTAAGCATATGTTTATCAACTTGTGTCTAAATAACTGTCATTTAGTAATACACATTTACCAGACTTTCTAATGTTGCATATTGTTAGGCAATACAGAGATGACTGTGTACTGACTACAATGACTGAAAATTAAACTTGTTTGAATGGAGTACAAATCAAGTATTATCCCTCCCTAAGGTCTGATTTACATGAAAGTAAATAGATGCATCACAGGTTCTAATAGAATATTTGGCCGTTGGCTCGTCTCACGTGTGTATGTTTATATGCTGGTGCTTCCCTGTACCACCTGGGCTTTAATCGCTATGACTGGCAGGGGGACTCCAGCAGGATGTGCTCAGCGAGGTGAGACTGGCGTTGGCCTTGCACGCTCTCCTGTCTCCTTCTCCCTGCTCTCTCTCCCCGTATTATATAAAGAGTGGCAGCAGGCAGAGTGTCAGACTGCCCCCAGAGATGACACCTGTCACAGAGGGGAGCGCTGCTAATCTACAAGCCTCATTTTGTTTGAACTTTCTGTCACCTCACTGTCAAATCCTCATCTTCTCAGTCACTGCCAGCGTCCCTCCCCTCTGCCTCTCTCTATTGCTCTGGCAACCGACCCCCCCACCCCTCCTAGCCGACTCTTCATCGCCCAGGCTACCGACAGTCTGACCAACATCACCTCACGTAGACGCAACCACCCACCCGCCACGCACACATATGCACGCACCAATCAGTGTTCGCTACATGCACACGGAATGCATAGATGATGGAACACCATCATGTATGCGCATTACATGCGTCGGGATAGATTTCTATTTTGGTTGACGTTTTCCTGCGCAGGTCTCGTTCAGCGTTGATGGGGTCAGGATTGTCATGTCATTCATAATAAGCAAGCGTCGATGCACAGAATGCTAATTTCAGACATTAAATGAGTGCAAAGGGAAAGTCAACGTTAGCTATACTAAATACCTGCAAATTTACGATCAAAGTATTTTTCTCAAAATACTCTGCAACAGAGTGAGTACTATTTAAGTAGCATGAGTGCTTTGCGCGTTGTTTGTGGAGACCCCCAATAAACACGATCCAAAAAAATATAAGCGATTTTGATAGAAGTTAGCAGTTTGTGTAGCGATCAACTTCGTGCACTCACATTAAAAAGACTGAAGTGCCCCGCTAGAGTGTGCATACTGCGAAATAAAGCCCCATTCATGACGGCAAAAGCTAGTGTGCAATCGCGTTAAAGAGTTTGAATGACCGCGTTCTGAGGCCGAAATCTCAGTGGGACAACCCTCTCCACCCCCTGCTCAAATATCTGTTTTGTTCCTTTTGCGTCCAGCCCGTATTATAATTATAATGTAATTCATTATGTCTCTGCAGCACATAGCACAAAGCAAGTCTACACCCCCAAAGTCCCTCCTCGCTGTTCAGGCTGACCCAACACGTCGTACCTCACCCTACAGCTCCTACTTCCCAGGCATAAATGCAGCCTCACACCCCCCAACTGAATCATGTGTCCCTCCTTGTGTTGATTAAGATATCAACACCCTGGGTGACAGCTGTGTGCAGGCCCATCTCGTAAGGCACACTTTGAGGTCCATGCCGTGGGTAGATGCACTCTGTTACTGGCTCTTTTAGACTGCAGTAACAGAGTCAAACCAACTGAAACCTCTGGGGAAAAAGTACAATTTAAAAAGATAACAGTTGTCAGACACAATGAAATTGTTTTTGTTCAATGCTTTGTTTGCGTTTTGCATTGCTGAAACCTCAGGAAACAATACATATTGGTAAAATGTCATAGTTTAGACGCTTGCACAGCAAAAAAAAAAAGTACATATCATACTAAGGTCCAGTTTGGACTTCCAGTCAATGTATTCAAAAGCCTCCAATAAGAGGAATTATCTTTTTGAGACACATGATTGTGTCCTAAAATTACTTTCTTTTGGAATGTGTTGGGCTTAATTAAATCCTTTTGCTGAAAAGGATGCTGCAGTTTTGACAATGGTGAGGCCGTTCCTATTGAACATAATGGTTCTGAGGTTAAATTGAAGGTTGTGTGAATTCTGAGGAGAGCGGCTTTTGGAGATGCATTCATATTCAAATGCTGAAAGATGGACATGTAACCTCATTAAAATACATGTATGTTGTGGCATAGAAATATCATAACATAATAAACTAAATGAAATAAATAATAAACGACAGCAGTGGCACAGTCATTCAATGCCTCGCTCTGTCCACCCACTGAAGGCCATGGCAATGCCGTCGTATAGTTTATTAATTTAAGGACAGTTTACTGTCGTAAGAAATGGATGGCATTTATTGTTTACGGTAGAAGAGGTGAGGATCAATGTTTCAAACACACCTGTGTGAAAGCAAAGCACAACACACACATAATTCTGAACATAATTAACTTTGGAGTCATTGCATCTGTCTTTCACACACACACTCGAATTTAAATTCAAAAGCCATTATATAGGATCACAGCCACCGCACCATTCAATCTGAAATGAGTGTGTGGCGTATAACACGTAACAACATGCCTTAGCAGCATAATACGTCTGTTTAAGATTGGAGCAATGACTTATGGGAAATTTGGAGACCATGCATACTCCCTTCTGCAATGGGACACCCTACATCAATCCACCATTGCACCTGCCCAATTAACACCTCGCCTGGCAATCGTTCGCAGGGCATGGGGCCGACTCCCCTGGCACCCGCTACCTGTCTCAGCTCCTCTCAACACGTGCCCACCTTCAATATGGAATTAACAGTGCAACTCACCCCTCTCGGACGCAGCGTGCCTCAGATTAAACCTGTGCAGGTCTGAGATACGCCAGCCCTTCCCAATGAAGGTTCCTGGGGGTTAAGATTCCAAGTGCAGAGGGGGCCTGTGCCAGCTATTGTGTGCTGTTCTTTTAATAATAATTAAACTCCTGTATGAATAAGTTCTTAACTAGAACCCCCGTCCTAATTCCACTTCCAATGAACACCTGATAAGAGAATAATTTTGATGGCCACCTGGGTCCTTCAGCGTATCACACTTGATAAGACCTTAATAAATGTAATAAGTTGTTGGGGCTTAGCAAGGGGCCTTTGTGTGACAGAGGAAGTGCTTTTCCCTCTCGCATCAATTGAATATGGTGCATTTCCATAAACACAAAGATGGGCATTTTATCAACGAAGATCCAGTAGAAATCTTAAAGCAGCATCCGTATTTGTATTAGGGCCTACACAATAAAGCTTTTAAGATTTGATTAATCATAGACAAGGCATTGTGTTATTATCAGTGGCTAGATTTAGTTTCAGACAGAAAGAGAAGGACAGAGTTTCAGAGGAGAATTCATACTAGGAAGTTTAATGGACTTTTAAAAAAAATGAGCAAAGGGAAAGAAAACATTACAAATATCAATTGCTTTGGAATTTGTACATAAAGTAGATGGCCCCTTAAACTACACTAAAAGACATTAAATCACACTTTTTAGTTTTATTTTAATATAGCATTACTGTAAAATGCATTTTCTTCTAAGATTAGAGATTTAAATCTGCATTTGCCACACTCAACCATTTAACCTTAAGATACTGTTAGAGGAGAAAGACCAACTAATATTCTTCTTCAATTTTAATCCAAATCTAAATGTTCTATTTAATCTGTAACCAGTAATGTTTCCTACAATTTGTCAATTTAATTGGGATTATAATGTAATATGTATTGCTAGAGGGGAAAAAAAAATCACTGTGGATTTTTGGTTACACTGTAAAACTGTAACGCACATTCAAAATAAAAGTGCTCGAATTATTTAATATATTCTATATGCTTTTGCCACTTGAGGTTCACAAATACACATTTTCTGAAGGCTACGCTCCTGTATTCACTGACCATTTATTAATAATAAAAATACTTGATTTTTAGAAGGCACTATTTTGGTCCCTATTTATGGAAAAGTGCCAGTAACACTCACACAACATCATTCTTGGAAATCTATCAGATGTTAAAAGATGTTCAGTGCACCAGTGCTCTCCGTAACCTTCACTAAAGCACGGCATGACCCTGCTGCACACCTATCAAAAACCTCAGCGATCATATGACAGATTCCACACCTGAAATCCTTAAGGATTCAATACAACCATCCAATCAGAACCTCAAACATACCACAGTGACTTTTCCAATCCTTTAAAAAAGAAAACTCTTTTCGACCTGCATTAAATGGATTCACTTGTGTATCAGAACATGTCAGTATTATTTCTGATACTTTCTTCGTTCTCATAAAATGGTAAATGAGAATCTTTCCTGTTATACTGTTTAATAAAGCACACTTATTAAACTGATCATTTATTATCTAACCTTTAACTGCAAAACCTGCATACGCTGTGGATGATATCATGATTGCATTATATTTTACTTTGGGTTCGACATCATTAATCTATCTACTTTCAGAGATATTATGAAGTGAGGATCTGACATGTGGGCTTTCCTGCTGGAAGACACCATCACTAAATTCAATTTCTAACCACACTAAATAGGCAGGTGAACAGCGGTCAATTACAATCTGTGATCATCTACATTCATAATTCATTTCTGGCACATTATAACAGTTTTTCAATTTAGTGCTTTTTATGAGTTGTAGCAGCAATTAGACGAAACAACTGATATAAACTGCAGCGCGGCAGCTTGGCGGCTGCACGACTTAAATTTGATTTAAATCTGTCAAAACAATCTGTCAGTCACACAAGTCGCGTCAGCTTTTTATTTGCAAACTTTTACCATCTGATCGACTAGCACAAATCAAGTGAACTGTAAGATTTTAGAGGTAAAGAGCAATAAATCCATAAAAAACACAGTAGTGCTTATATACAGTACCAATTAAAAAAAACAGCCATATCTGTTAATTATGATCAAACAACATGAAATATGAAACGAATAACATAAACATTAAACTAAATGGAAATAAATCCAATACAAAACTGCAAAGTAACAAAATCAACTGCAAATTAGGGGAAAATTCGTAAATTAGGTATTTTTATTGTGTGTATATTTATTGTGTATTTATGTTTCTCTCTCTCTCTTTCTCTCTCTCATTAAAAATATAAACAAATGTCGTAATTATTACATATATAATATTTTATTGTGAGATTTTGATTTCGCTGTGCTAGATACTTCCTGAGAATCCATTTCCAAAAGAAAATGCATGTGCACTCCTTTGACACGTTGTGCAGGCCACTTGAGGCACAGGTCACCGTCTAAGCACTAAGTGTCCATTTACCCCTTTGGAATAACAATGAGGTGTACAGTAGCCATGTTTCTGCAGCTTAAATCTGTTGCACCCACACTGCGCTCTGTTCAGTCTTGATTGACAGGAACACATAGTGAGCTATTAGCTGATTATAAGTACAGGCTAATCCCACATTTGTCAGTGTCCAGCTGATGTCTGGTTATGGAAAAATGAGGCCCAACTCTCTCCTTCTTTTTCAAAGGCAAGTGGCTACTATCACTCCTACACCTGTAACACAAGCGAATACAAGCCACATGCTGGTGTCCACTCCTGCACGCCCCGCGCCACACTGATCGAATAAAGCCATCATGTTCTTAATAGAGGATGGGTTTGGCACAGCGTGACAGCTTTAAACATGACTGTCTATTTAATACTCCCACAAACGGTGCAGGCCAACTTTGAGTCATTCATAAGAGCCCCACAACAGACCCCTCATGCACTTCTTTTTATCAGCTGTTTATATTTTCAATTCAAGTAGGAATATTTAAAAAGAAAAATAATCTTTACACGGAGAAAACGGGTGGCAAAAATGTCCTTGACATTGTGATTGTGGGTTGGCAGGTTCATTTGAATATGTGTTTGGGTTTCACTCTGTCCCTTCTTATTGATGGGTATGACAAACATGGCCAGTGACCTTGTTATCTATACTCGCTCTTTGTTTATTCTTAAACTTCGACACATCTGGCCTTGGATGTTTCACTCGTGTATATTCTATCATCAAAAGAACTGCAAGGAAGGAAATTATAGTGTCGCTTTGATTTGTGAGGAGACTTTTGCTGTTTGAAACCATTATGTGATTTTCTATTGCAATCAACAAAGTATTCTCATTAAATCTTGGCCTACTGCTAGTAATTTGATTTTGGACCTTTGAGTTATAAATATTGTATTAAAAGATTTTCGGTGTGTATTAGGCGGCCCGTCACTGAACTGCCATAAAGAGAGAGGAAAACGTTGATAACCCTTTATTTGACAGCGTCTTTACTACATGTTACATGTACCTACTTCAGTAAGTTACTTCAGTTAAAAAAGATTTTTGCATAATTACATGCAACTAACCCTCCCCGAAACCATCATCTTAATCCTACCTATAGTTATTACATGTTGTTGATGAATTTTACTCTTACTTAAATGTATACTGTAACAACGACACGAAAATAAAGTGTAACCAAAAAGTTCCATCAACATATTAAAAAACTGTAAAGCTTAAAAAAAAAATTAAAGTTCTAATATCTCAACACATATTATTCAGTTTGTTAAATTTAGATTATTTGCTGTTTGCTTTTTTAGTATATTTAGTTTTTCACAGATAGGTGTTCCAGGCCTTAGGGAACCACTGGGACCACTTAAAAGTTTATGCAGAGCACCAGCCAAGTAACACAAAAAAAGCCTTGAAGTATACACACATAGCGCCTTTTCTCTGAGCCTCTCAGGCCTGGCCAGGGGGAGTGTTGTTGGTTTATGAGAGGGAAAATAGCCCAAGCTTCTGCAAAAGTGAAACGGGATTAAGGCCTTTGTGCGGCACACAATGGTTAGGGGAATTAGCAATAGTTGTAGGCACTTAGAGGGGCTCTCACACTGAAGCTTATCCCAGATTTTGCACAATAATCATTTGAATATCAACAGTGTTTTGCAACTACAGCGCTAATGTATAAACTTCTCTCTTTTACGTTAGCCCAAATCCCCCAGTCGATGGTGCAAATGAACTCGTTGCGAACTGTTGGCCAAATACTCACAGCATCTCCAAAAATCAACGTTTTTGTAACTGAATTTTATTCGCATTAAAAACGATGCAGGAAAGATTATCTGTCGGGGCTTTTTTTGTTGTTTTTGCGTGTTTATTTTTTGAGCATTGCAAATCTTATTCTGCCTTTCCACTTGTTCTCGTCTTCCTACTTCTTTTTTACATTTTAAACTAATTATAAACTTTCTGCAGGTTGTCAATACCGTTCCAATTTTTTTCTTTCTTTTTGGCTTATGGATAATAAATCATTAGGTTGGTGTGTGGAAAGTAGCAGTGGGACATAGTGTGGAGTCTGTTGGCATCTGCTTATCTGCCTCATTAGACTGTCTTTTACGGGGGCTGGGAGGGAGGCAGCCACTGCTGTTAGCAGGGAGCTCACAGAGGGGAGTAATCCTGCACTGCTACCTCACTACAATCACACTGCCATGCCTGGAGGAGTTTGATGGTTTCAGCAGTTTTTTGAGAGAAGGGGCGAGAGACATAGAGAGTGTTAAAAGAGAGAGAGAGGTAGCAAAACGGAGAGGGAGGGAGAGAAAGAGACGGAGGGAGGGAGAAAAAAGTATTGTCTATATCACAAAACATTGAGTGAGATCAGCGGACTTGTCAAGAGGCCTTGGCTTGAATATGAATGATGAGAGAAGAGCAGGGTGGTCCGGGCGGCTCGGGCGGAGGCGGGCGAGAGAATAAGCCCAACTGTCCCCGCCAGCCTCACAGCAGGCAAATCAAACACAGTTGAGACACCTCCGCTCTAACTCTCTGATGACAAAATAAGAGAGGAATGCAGCAGATTTCACAGAAAGCCGCGTTCACAGCTACCCGAATTGTCCACCGTGGTGATAATGGTGTTGACGAAAGTGAGCATTCAATATTTTACGAAAAGAGAAAGTTAAAAATTGCAACACAGATTTTGGTAGCAACAGTTAAGTGTTACTCAAAATAACAAGTAGCAGAACGATAAGTAGCCAGCAAAATCATTTTTCTGTCCAGCC